>JAGISJ010000042.1:0-81968 GCA_023375725.1 Nephotettix cincticeps
CGGCCCGCGGGCGATGTCCCACGGGCGATGGACGTGCGCGAGCACGGTGCCGTCGAGGTCGGTCACGCCGACGTTGATGTGCAGCGCTCCGAGCGCGCACACCACCAGATGGCCGCGCTCGCGGCGGAAGCGGAGGGTGCGCGGCGCGCGACCCCCCCGATGACGGCGCGAACTCGGCGTCCTCGAGAAAGCCCATCTCGATGGCCTGCTCGACGCGCTGGGTGACGACCCCGCGGCCGAGGCCCGTGAGCCGCCCGATCTCGGGGCGGGTGGTGGCCTCTCCCGTGCGCACCAGCGTGACGATGCGCAGCAGGCTCGTCACCTCGTCGGTCTGCGCGCCGAAGCGCAGGGTGGATTCGCGGGCCATGGCTCGATTTTGTCACGAGGGGAGAGGGATTCGCGGCACCATGACGACACTTCGCCCGTATCGGTGCGAACTTATGTACACTCCAAGCAAAAGCGGAGGTGCACGATGGCGTGGGGTCTCGGAGTTCTCGGCGCCGGTCCGGGGGTGTCGGCGCTGCACCTGCCCACGCTGGCGTACCTCGCCGACAGCTTCCGCGTGGTGCACATCGCCGACGGCGGCGGCAGCGGTCGGGCGCGCGCCCTCGCTCAGCCCCTCGGCGCGGACTGGTCCCGCGGCGACGAGGCGCTCCTCGGCGACGCGCGTGTCGAGGTGGTCGCCATCTGCACGCCACCCGCCGAGCACGCGCGGCAGGTGCGCGCCGCCGTGGCCGCCGGCAAGCGCGCCGTGTTCTGCGAGAAGCCCCTCGCGCTCGACCCCGACGACGCGGCAGCCCTGGTCGACCTCTGCCGCGATCACGATGTGGCGCTCGTGGTCGGCACCAACCATCTCTTCGACCCGGCGTGGGGTCGCGTGAAACACCACCTGCTCGCCGCTCGGGCGCCGGTCGAGGCGATCACCGTCACCGTCGCCCTCCCGCCCAACGACCGCTACCACCGGCTGGTGACCGACCCTGTGCCGGCGAGTGGAGGGCTCGGGCGCGGGGCGCCCGACTGGACCGACAGGGAGGTCGCGGCATCCGTCGTCCGTCAGCTCGTCATCGGACTGGGCATCCACGACCTCCCACTCCTGCGCGACCTGGCGCCGCGCATCGATCGGGTGCTCTTCGCCCAGCCGGTGGAGCCCGTCGGCTACACCCTCGGAGCCGTCGCCGGCGACACGGTGGTGCAGCTGACGGCGGTCATGGTGCCCGCCGGCGCAGAAGCGCTGTGGCGCATGTCGGTGCTGACCGCCGGCGACCTCATCGACGTCGACTTCCGCCCCGCCTTCGTGCACGACGGCAGCGCCGAGGTGCGGGTGCGGCATCCGAACGGGCAGGTCACGGTCTATCCCAGCTCGCCCGTCGACGGCTACGTGGAGGAGTGGCGGGCGCTGGCCCGCGTGCTCGACCACGTCGATACCGTCGAATACGCCGAACTGCTCGCCGACGCGGTGTACGCCGTGCACCTCGCCGACGCGGCGGCCGATGTCGTCCGGGCCGGTCGTGACGCGGAGGCGCCGGCATGATCCCCGTGCGCTCGACCCCGCCTACGCGGGCCGCGGCCCTGTCGCTGCCGTCGCGCGTGCGGAGGGCGGAAGAGACGGATGCGGCGCTCGTCGTCGTGCGCGCGAGCCCGGGCGGGTCGGGGGTCGTGGTCCAGGCGCGCGCGGCACTGCACAGCGGCGCCCGCGGTGTCGTGCTCGCTCGTCCCGGCGCGATCGATCCTGCCGAGCTGGCCGAGCTGGCCGCGACCGCGCACGAGCGAGGGGCGGTGGTGGTCGTCGAGCGGGCACTCGTGCGCGCCGACCTCGTCGCCGGGGCGCGCGCAGCGCTCGCCGACATCGCGGCGAGCGAGGGCGCGACCACCGTCTCCGCCGCGCGCATCCGGTCGATCGACCTGTCGACGCCCGATATCGACCTCCACACCGCCGTGCGCGACGCGGTCGGGTGGCTGCGCGAGCTCAGCGGCGGTCCGGTGCAGGCGCGCGAGCGCGCCCGCACCCCGTCGGGGCTCCTGGCGCGGCTCGTCACGATCGCCGACGGCACCGCCGCCACCCTCGTCGCGGCCGTCGGCGCGCACGCGCCCGGATCGCGGCTGCGCGTGGGTTCGATCGCCGAGGCGCGCCTGGAGGCGACCATCGACGAGCCGGCCGCCGTCCGTCAGGTCGCCGTCGCCACCGACCGTGGCGCGCACGTGCTGCCGCGCCTGCACGAGGCGCCCGAACGCGTGGCGCTGCGGCGTGCCGTCGAGGCGCTGAGCGGCGGCATCCGTCCCTCCGATCTTGACGATCTGCGGCACGACGACGCCGTCGCGCGAGACCTCTCGGGATAAGCGGGGCTGATCCGCGACATCGGAACTATCAGGTTCCCCAATGGTCCAATTCGAACAAAAGTGGGTGTCGGGATCACCCGCTTGTCTTGTCGAAAGGATCGAAGATGATCAAGCTCCTCTCTCACCTGTCGTTCGTCGCCATCACGACCCCCGATGTCGAAGCCTCCGTCGAGTTCTACAAGACGCAGGTGGGCCTCACCGAGGTCGCCCGCGAAGACGGCAAGGTCTACCTCCGCTGCTGGGGCGACTACTACGCCTACTCGGTGGTCGTGGTGCCGGGTGAGGAGCCCGCGCTGGAGACGATGGCCTGGCGCACTTCGAGCCCCGAAGCGCTCGAAGAGGCGGCCAAGCGCATTCGAGGCGGCGGGCATCCAGGGCGAGTGGATCGACGGCTACAAGATCGGTCGGGCCTACCGCTTCACCGGGCCCTTCGGCCACGACATGACCCTCCACTGGGACGTCGAGCGCCACCAGGCCGCGCCCGCCGACGCGTCGATCTACCCCGACCGCCCCGAGAAGCGCTCGAAGGTCGCCGGCGCCCCGCGCCAGCTCGACCACGTCACCGTGGCCACCGCTGACGTCGACGCGTTCGTGGCGTGGTACGTCGAGGTGCTCGGGTTCCGCTTCATGGCCCGCACGGTGCTCGACGAGGCGCCCATCTCGGTGTTCTCGGTGCTCACCACGAACGAGAAGTCGCATGACCTGGGCGTCGTGCTCGACGGTTCGACGCGCGCCGGCCGCATCAACCACTACGCGTTCTGGGTCGACACCCGCGAAGAGCTCCTCATCGCCGCCGACACCCTCATGGAGAACGGCATCCCCATCGAGTACGGCCCCAACATCCACGGCATCGGCGAGCAGACGTTCCTCTACTACCGCGAGCCCTCCACGCTCCGCATCGAACTGAACACCGGCGGATACCGCAACTACGTGCCGGACTGGGAGGCGCGCACCTGGAAGCCGTCGCTCGGCTCGAACAACTTCTACCGCAACGGCGCCATGCCGATGTCGATGACCGAGTCGTTCCCGCCCGCCGACGGCCCCAGCGCCACGGAGGAGGGCGTGCCCGACGAGATCAAGGACGCCCTGCTCAACCCCTACGCCAAGCACGGCCAGGGCTGAGGCGTGCGAGGAGTCGGATGCGGGTGCATCCGACTCCTCGCATCGGCACACTGGACCCATCCACCGCAATGACGCGAGGAGATCGCATCCCATGACTTCCGCCCCCCCGACGCCCCCTTCGCGCTCGCCCGCTACCGTGACGGCGACCGAACTCGGCTCGGCCTCGTCGCGGGGGAGCGCATCCGGCCCCTCGGCGCCGACGACCTCGGGACCGAGGGCCTGAAACGCCTTTCTCGCCGCCCCGGACTGGGACCGTCTCGCCGCGCTCGCCGGCTCCGACGCCGGTGGATGGATGCCGCTGGTCGAGGTGACCCTCACCGCACCCGTCGAGCCGCGGCAGGTTCTGCAGGCCGGGGCGAACTACCGCGAGCACGTCATCGAGCTCGTCGCGGCGGGACTCACCCAGAACACCGACCGCACCCCCGAGGAGGCGCGGGAGTTCGCCGCGAAGCTCATGGACGACCGCAAGGCAAGCGGGGAGCCGTACTTCTTCATCGGCCTCCCCGCCTGCGTCGTGGGGGACGATGTGCCGCTGGTGCTCCCCGCCTACAGCGAGGTGCACGACTGGGAGCTGGAGCTGGCGGTCGTGATCGGACGGGAGGCGTTCCGCGTCTCGCGCGAGGAGGCGATGGACCACGTCGCCGGGTACACCATCGTCAACGACATCACGACGCGCGACCTCGTCTTCCGCAAGGACATGAAGGAGATCGGCACCGACTGGTACCGGGCCAAGAACGCCCCCGGGTTCCTGCCGACGGGGCCGTTCCTCGTTCCGGCAAGCTTCGTCGACGGGGGTGCGCTGACGGTGACGCTCGAGCTCAACGGCCGCGTCATGCAGAACGGCGAGACCAGCGACCTCCTCTTCGACATCGCCGCACTCGTCTCGGGTGCGTCGCAGACGATGCCGCTGCTGCCCGGCGACCTGCTGCTGACCGGCAGCCCCGCCGGCAACGGGCAGCACTGGAAGAGGTTCCTGCGCGACGGCGACGTCCTGACCGGCACCATCTCGGGCCTGGGCGCCCAGGTCGTGCGCTGCGTCGGCGAGGCGGCGAGATGAGCGCGACCGTCGAACCGAGCGAGAACCCCGCCGACCTCGACCGACAGCATCCTGAAGCCGAGATCGCCGCGCGCGCCGAAGCGTACAGAAACTGGGGACGCTGGGGCGACGACGACGTGCTCGGCACGCTGAACTCTCATCGAGCCCGCGCACCGCATCGCCGCCGCGGGGCTCGTGCGCGAGGGGCGCGCGATCTCGCTCTCGCAGTCGTTCGACACGAACGGTCCGCAGAAGGGGTGGCGTCGACGCACCAACCCGGTGCACACCATGACCGACACCGGCACGGATGCCGAGCGCGCCAATCAGGGCTTCCCGCACGGGATCGGCGGCGCCGACGACGTCATCTCGATGCCGCTGCAGTGCTCCACCCAGTGGGACGGCCTCGGGCACATCTTCGACCACGGCTTCGCGTGGAACGGGCGGCGAGCCGGCGACGTGGTCACCAGCGAGGGCGTCCAGAGCGCCGCACCGCGCAGCGACCTCGGCGCGATCACGGCGACCACCAACCTCGTGCGTCAGGTCGCCTCCACCCTCGGCACCGCGGTGATCGGCGGTGCCGTCGGGTTCGGCGTCGCCGCCCTGCTGCCGCCGGCACTGGATGCCGCCACCCTCACACCGCGCGCCGTGCACAGCGCCGATCCAGCCGTGCAAGACACCGTCGCGGCGATCTACCACGACGTGTTCTCGCCGCTGTTCGTGGGCTTTGGCCGTCGTGTACGCGCTCGGTGTCGTCGCCGCACTCCTCATCCCGCCCGGGCGCCTCTCCGACGACACACCCGCCGCGCTCACCGAACCCCAGACCCAACCCGCCTGATCCGTTTCGAAGGAGAGACATGTCCGCCCCCACCATCGCCATCGTCGGCAGCGGTCCGATCGGCGCCGCCTACGCCCGAACGCTCCTGCAGTCGTTGCCCGACGCCCGCGTCGTGATGTTCGAGGCCGGCCCGCAGATCACCGACCGGCCGGGCGCGAGCGTGCGCAACATCGCCGATCCGGTCGCCAAGGAGCACGCGCGGCAACTGTCGCAGGGCCCGCAGTCAGGTGCCCTGCGCGAGTCGCTCGGGATTCCCGCCGGCGTCGTCGTGGAGGGCATGTTCACCGCCCGTCAGGGCACGCACCTGCTCGACTTCGGGGGCGAGGGGTCGGCCCACGCTCCCACCTTTCCCGCCGTGGCCGGCGCGACCAACGTCGGCGGTCAGGGTGCGCACTGGACGTGCGCGATCCCGCGGCCGGCGTTCAGCGAGAAGATCCCCTTCATCGACGACGCCGAGTGGGAGGAGCTGATCACGACGGCCGAGGGGCTGCTGCATCAGCAGGCCGCCGCCTTCTCCGACTCGCCGATCGGCGGCGCGATCCGGACGCTGCTGACCGACGAGTTCGGCGCGGAGCTGCCCGCCGGGTACGGGGTGAGCACGCTCCCCGTCGCCGGCGACCCGCAGCCCGACGGCTCGATGGTGTGGGCGGGAGCCGACACCGTGCTCGGACCGCTCATCGAGGAGGGCACCGACGATGCCTCCCGGTTCGAGCTGCGCGACCTGCACCTGGTGCGCCGCATCGAGCACGACGGCGGTGTCGCGACCGGGGTCACGGTGGAGGATCTCCGCACCCGCGAGACGTCGTTCTTCCCGGCCGATCTGGTGGTGGTGGCCGCCGACGCGTTCCGCCGCTCTCCGCAACTGCTCTGGGCCTCCGGCATCCGTCCCGCGGCCCTCGGCCGCTACCTCACCGAGCATCACGTGGTGATCTGCACGGTGTCGCTCGACGGCGATCGCATGTCAGGGCTCGTGTCCGACGAGGAGCTCGAGGGCGAGCTGGCCCGCCGCGCCGTCCACGCCGCCGACCCGGTCGCCGCGGTCAACCGCATCCCCTTCTCCGAGCCGGATCACCCGTTCTCGCTGCAGGTGATGTACGCCGAGAACCCGCCGTTCGCGCTCGACCCGTCGAACCCTCAGTCGGGCAACCGCTGGGGGTACGTCAACATGGGCTACGGCGTGCGCAAGCATCCGCGCGTCGACGACGGCGTGGGCTTCAGCGACGACGAGCTCGACTACCGCGGCTTCCCGAACATGACGATCGAGTACGCCCTGACGGATGTCGAGAACGCCGAGATCTCCGCGGCGACCGAGCGTCTGCGCCGCGCCGGATCCGCGCTGGGCACCTTCGTCGCCGAGCCACGGCTGCTGCCCAACGGTTCGAGCCTCCACTACATGGGCACCATGCGGATGGGGCAGGCCGACGACGGCACGTCCGTCGCCGACGCCGACTCCCGCGTGTGGGGCTTCGACAACCTCGTCGTCGGTGGCAACGGACTCATCCCGACGGCGAACACCATGAACCCGACGCTCATGAGCGTCGCGATCGCCGTGCGCGGTGCGCGCGCCGCCGCGGAGCGCCTGTCCGGGCGCTGAGGGGTCACCCGGTGCACCGAGCGGATGCCGCCCGGTCTGTCGCGTGCCCGCGATGTCATCGGCGCAGCGACGGGCCGGCGATCCGGTCGGCGATCAGCTTCGCCCCGGCCGACGAGGTGAAGCCGCCGTCGACGGGGATCTCGGCGCCGGTGATGTAGGCGGCGGCATCCGACATCAGGAACACCACGGCGGCCGCGACGTCGTCGGCGACTCCCAAGCGCCCCAGCGGGGTGAGTTCCATCTGCGCGCGGCGCATCGCCTCCGGTGCCGAGGCGGTCATGGGGGTCTCGATGTAGCCGGGGTGGACGACATTGACCCGGATGCCACGGGGCCCCAGCTCTGTCGCCGCCGAGTGGGTGAGCCCGCGCAGCCCCCATTTCGAGGCCGTGTACGCCACCGGGTAGTGGCCGTTCAGAGCGGCGGACGAGCCGATGTTCACGATCGACGACCCCGCGTCCATGAGCGGCGCCAGGGCCTGGATGCCGAGCAGCGGCCCGGTGAGGTTGACCGCCAGGACACGATCCCAGTCGCCTTGCTCCACCTCGGTCAGTCGCGCACGGTGGGTGATGCCGGCGTTGTTCACCAGCCCGTGCACGGTCGTGCCGCTCCGAGCGAGGTCGTCGGCCAACTCCCGCCAGCCGACCGCGTCGGTGACGTCGAGACGCCGGTACTCGACGCGCCGGTCGCCGGCCTCGTCGGTGAGAGGGGCGGCGCAACCCTCTGCGACATCCGTCGCGATCACCCCGGGCGCCCGCGTCGGCGAGGGCGCGTGCCTGAGCGGCGCGCCCTGTCCCCGCGCCGCGCCGGTCACCACCACGACCGCACCTTCACGGAGCATCCGGCTCGAAGCCTCTGCCATGACGACCTCCCTCCTCGAGCGTAGGGAGATCGTGGGCGCGCGCACCCCGGAATGGGTGATGCGCGGCATCCGGATTTCAGAGCCGTCTCCCCGGCGGCGTAGGCTCAGCGTCCGATGGCACTCTTCACGCGCGCGAACCGAGGCCTCGTCTGGGGCTGGGTCTTCCTCGTCGGCGTCCTCCTGAAGGCTCTGACGGGCTGCTCGAGCTCGTGGTGGGCCCCGGCGGTCTTTTTGACGGCAGACCAGGTCGCTGCCCTGGGCGATCGCCTGACCGCCCGCGAATTGGCGCACGACCCCCACGACCTGATCGCCACTCTCATCGTGCGCGAGTCGCACCGCCTCAGTCACGACACGCTCCTCATCGCCGGCATCTACCTCATCGTGCACGGGGTGGTGAAGCTCGCGATCGTCGCGGCGCTCATCCTGGGATCGCGTCGGGTGTACCCGTGGGCGATCGGCGCGCTCAGCATCCTTCTCGTCGTCCAGCTGGTCGACCTGGTGATGAAGTTCTCCGTCGGCGTGCTGGTGCTCACCCTCATCGACGTCGCCATCATCGTGCTCACGGTGCGCGAATGGCGTGAGGGGCGCACCCTGCGCGACGTCGTGCGGCTGCGGATGCCCTGGATGCTTCGACGCGCCCGGCGCGCCGTGCCTGCGCGAGGGAGCCGCGCCGAGACGGAAGTGATCAGCGCGACAGCGGGCGAAGCCGGTCCTCGGTGACGGGAAACGACACCGAGTAGGAGATCTGAGCGGCGTTGATGTCGCCCCAGTCATCCTTCTTCACGCGGATCGCCTGAGCCGAGACCTCCGCGATCCGCACCCGCAGCCACGAACCGTCGTCGAGCCGCAGCTCGTGCGGATCGGCGAGGTAGATGAGACCCAGCTCGTCGAGCGCGTGCTCCGCGACCATCCAGTCCACAACATCGGTGCGTCGACGCCCCAGCAGATCGATGGCGACGAAAACCGTCGCCGACGGGCTTCATCCACCCCACTCGCTCTCCGTCCTCGGAGCGCCGGTGCTCGATCAGTCCTCTTCCATGGTCTCACGGTAGCGATCGGGCGCTGTGGCGGGAGCGAGCATCGGGGTGCACTGATCAGTTCTCAGGAGCGCGGGATCACGTCGCGCACCGTCTGTGCGCCGCGTCCGCGCACCGAGAGGGTGGTGCCGCCGCTGACGTCGAGGAGCGAGCCGGTCGTGCGCCCCGACTCCGGCGACAGCAGAAAACGCACCGCGTGGGCCACGGTCTCGGGTGCGGCCACGCCACCGAGCGGCGCGAGCGACGACATGTACGCAAGGGTCGCGGCATCCTGAAAGGCGGCATGCCCGTTGTCGGTGTACCCGGGCACCACGGCGTTCACGCGCACGCCCCGCGCGGCCACCGCCGCGGCCAGGTTGCGGGTCATGGACTCGAGGGCGGTCTTGCTCGCGGCGTACAGAAGGTCGCCCGGGCTGGAGAGATGGGCGGCCGCAGACGAGACGTTGACGATGCTGGAGCCCGCCGGCATCGTCGGCAGCAGCTCCTTCGCGAGCAGAAGCGGTGCCCGGGTGTTGACGGTGAAGAATCCGTCGAACAGGTCGGCGGTGATGTCCTCCAGCGCCGGTCCCAGGAGGAGAGCCGCGTTGTTCACCAGACCGTGCAGCTGACCGCCGAAGGGATGCAGGGCGTCGCGGACGGCGCCGGCCAGTGCCGCCGGACCGTCCGCGTCGGAGAGGTCGGCCTGCACGAGTCGGCACGTGCCGCCGGCGCGTTCGATCTCGGCGCGAAGCTCGACCGCCCCCACGGCGTCGCGGTGGTAGTGCGCGATCACGGTGTCACCGTCGGCGGCGAGCGTGCGCGCGATCACGCGTCCGATGCCGCCCGTTGCGCCCGTCACGATGACGGCGCGGCCACCGGTGCCGCTCACGGGTGCGTCAGCGCTCCCTCGACCACGACCTTCACCGCGTCGTCCTGGGCGACGACGCCCCGGAAGCCTTCCCTCGAGACCGCGATCCGGAGCACCGACGGGGGATCCGCCGAGCTCGGCGTACGAGGCGAAGTCCAGCGACAGTCGCGCGAGCCGACGCCCCGGATGCCGCTCGATGAGTGCGTGCTCGATGCTGCTGATGAGGGTCATCGCCGAGACGTGGTCCACCGCGTGGTCGCCCAGCAGCGGGTCGCCCTGGGGCGGCCGCAGCTCGAAGCTCTCGGTGACCGCGTCTTCTCGCGCGGTGGCCGTGGCGAGCGGTTCCGCGTGCCGCTTGCGCAGTCTCTCGTAGACCGGTCGCGGGACGAAGCTCGCCCGCGAGCTGCCGACGGCGGTGGCGCCCGCATCGCTCTCGAGCGTGAATCGCTGTCCGGCGGCGCGGGGCGGTGCCGCGACGGATGCTGCGCCGTCCGCCGACACGCGAACCGTGCCCGCGATCGTCGGCTCCGCGCCGTCCCAGTCCCCGGTGGCAGCCAGCGCGATGGAGTTGAGCACGAACACGTGGCCCGGCGGCACGCCGAGTGCCCGGTGGGCGTGGATCATCCCCGCTTGGCGCTGCACCTCGATCAGGTCGGCCAGTCGCACGTGCGCGCCGAACGTCGCGAACCGGAACCGCGCGCTCACACCGGCGGCGGCGGTCTCGACCGCGCTGGTGATCCACACGTGCTCAGCGACGCTCTTGTGCACGAGGGCCTTGATCCCCGCGGCCGCCCCGACCGGCCCCTCCCCGGCTGCGGTGTCCTTCGACGAATCCCCCAATTCGCTTCACTCGACCTTGCGTAGGGCCTAGGTCGTTCTCGGCGGAGACGCCAGGAGTGAGCGGATGACCCTCTCCGATGTCGCCAGCCGGTCGGGCAGGGATGCCCACCCGTCGGCCATCCCAGCGATCACCTGGGCGCCGACGAACACGTAGTTGAGGAACTGTGCGGACGTGTCGACATCGATGGAGGCGGAGACGGAGCCGTCGTCGATGCCGAGCTGGAGAAGCGTCCGAGCGATGCGGATCCACTCGAAGTACGGGTCGTGCGCGTCGCCCTGGAGCTCCGGCGTCGGTTCTCGGGAGAGCACGATGCCCGCCTGCACGACCTCGTCCGCGGCCATCAGTGCGCCGAGTCCACGGATCACGGAGCACAGCTTGTCGAGCCCGTCCTCCGGCCCGGCGAGTGCCGCGGTGAGCACGGCCGTCATCCGCTCCTGCTGGAGGTCGAGGAGTGCGGTGGCGATCTGATCCTTGTTGCCGAAGTGGAAGTAGAGGGCGCCCTCGCTGATCCCGCTCTCCGCGGCGATGTCCTTCAAACGCGCCTGATGGTAGGAGAGGCGTGCGAAGACGCGCGCGGCTCCGAGGAGCAGCGCCTCTCGGGTCTCGATAGCGCGCTGCTGCTTGGGTGCACTGCGCTTGACTGCCATCTCACACTCTCTCGTCGACCCCGTCTGGATCGGCGAGGGTTGGCCGTAAAAATACCAGGCGCACCCTTTCTTCGGTACTCCGAGGCCGACCGAAGTTCGCCGCGCGCCCCGCGAAGACGCACTCCATACTCAATTGTTATGGTCTGCGGCAACCTCGTGTGGACAGAGTCGCGACCGATGTGGTTCTCTATAACCAAGTCGGGGAACTTGCTTTCGGGGAACTCCGATCTACGACCGGGGCCGTCGCGGCTTCCCCACCAACGGGGAGAGCCACCCCAGGTGGGGAAGCCGTCGGACCACTGCTGTGCCGATCCTGTGCGGGTGCGCGCTCAGGCCGAGGGGCGGCGCAGCAGACCGCCGAGGGATCGGGCCAGATCCGCGGCGGCAGCTCTGGTAAGCGCGTGCGCGAGATCACGGCGGACGATGCGCGCCGCGGCCACTCCCGCTCGCTCGCGAGGGACCAGTGGAGGGGATGACGGGAATCGAACCCGCGCTATCAGCTTGGGAAGCTGAAGTTCTGCCATTGAACTACATCCCCGGGCCGCCGTACGGCGGTCGGGCAAGCATAACAAACGCGGATGCCGCGGGCCCAACCGCGCCGGGAGCTGCACTCACCGCGACCGTCGGTCGGGAGGGTGCAGCATCCGTCGTCATCCCGCGGGTGACGCACAGGCGTCACGGCTAGGCTGATCGCGTGCTGCTCTCCGACCGCGACATCCGCTCCGAGATCGACGCGAAGCGCATCGGACTCGACCCCTGGGACCCGGCGATGGTGCAGCCGTCCAGCGTCGACGTGCGGCTGGACCGCTACTTCCGGCTGTTCGACAACCACAAGTACCCCTTCATCGATCCCGCCGAGGATCAGCCCGACCTCACGCACCTGATCGAGGTGCGCCCCGACGAGGCGTTCATCCTGCACCCGGGCGAGTTCGCCCTGGGGGCGACCTTCGAGCAGGTGAGCCTGCCCGACGATGTCGCCGCGCGGCTGGAGGGAAAGTCCTCGCTCGGGCGCCTGGGGCTGCTCACGCATTCGACCGCCGGCTTCATCGACCCGGGGTTCGCCGGCCACGTGACCCTGGAGCTCTCGAACGTCGCGACCCTGCCGATCAAGCTCTGGCCGGGGATGAAGATCGGTCAGCTGTGCTTCTTCCGCCTCTCCTCGCCTGCCGAGTCGCCCTACGGGTCGGGTCCGTACGGCAACCGCTACCAGGGCCAGCGCGGACCGACGGCATCCCGGTCGTTCCGCAACTTCCACCGCACCGACGTGGGAGTGACGGATGCGGGGGCTCACGGTCGCTGACAAGCCGCGGCGTTCCCGCGCCCGTCGGCGGGTCGCGCGTGCCGGCTCGCGACGAGCCGTCACCGTGTGGACGACGCTGGCCGCGGTGTGCGTCGTCGGCGTGTACGGCGCGGTCGCAGCATCCGTCGTGGCGTCGGCCGTGGCGCAGACGCGCGAGCCGGCGCCCGCCGGCGGGGTGCCCCACATCTCTCGGCCGTGCCGCCCTCACCGGCAGGTCCCGGTGACGACGATCCGATCGCGGTGACCGGCACGGCGGCGCTCGTCGACCAGGCGTGGGTGCGCGATCAGGCCGGGCGCACGGGCATCCCCGTGCGGGCGTTGATCGGCTACGCCGGAGCGACTTTGCAGCTGGGCGCCGAGAACCCGGGCTGCCACCTGGAGTGGACGACGCTCGCGGCCCTCGGTGCGATCGAGTCCGACCACGGGCGTCACGCGGGTGCGCGCATCGACGACGACGGTGTCACCCGCCCGGGCGTCTGGGGGCCGGAGCTCGACGGAAAGGGCAACGCGCTGATCCCCGACACCGACGGCGGCGCGATCGACGGGTCTGCGCAGTACGACCGCGCGGTCGGGCCGATGCAGTTCATCCCCGACACCTGGCGCCGCTGGGGCGCCGACGCGACCGGGCAGGGCACGGCCGACCCGGAGCAGATCGACGACGCCTCGTTGGCGGCCGCGCGCTACCTGTGCTCGTACGGCGACCTGTCCGACGCCGCCACCTGGCGCGAGGCGATCTTCGGGTACAACCACCTGGATGTGTACGTCGACAACGTCGCCCGCGCGGCCAACTCCTACGCCGAGCTGTCCCGTCGCTGACGCGGCGGCTCAGTCGGCGACGACGAGCGCCAGCGTGGTCTCTCCGCAGGAGGCGACGCGCTCGCCGCCCGGGAGGGTTGCGTCCACCCTCGCCGGCATCGCGGTGCGCAACGGCTGCAGAGCGTCGGTGAGGCCCGGGATGCGCAGCATCGAGCCCGGCTCGCGGCGCGAATCGGTCGACATGACCACTCGTCCCGACGCCGCCACCAGGGTTGCGACCGAGGCGCCCACGGCGCGCAGCTCGGGGACCAACGCCGTCTCGAGCCGGTCGACGAGGGCGTCCGTGCCCACGACGCCGGCCATCCGCCCTCCACCATGACCGGGGCCGTGATCGTCACGGTGTAGTCGTCGGTGCACACGTAGTCGACGTAGGGTCCGGTGAGGTGACGCGTGCCCGTGCGTTCGGGATGCCGCCACCACTCCAGCGCCGTGTAGTCGCGGAACTGGTCGTTGTCGGGATCGTCGATGGTCGCCAGGCGCCTCAGCGGAGAGGATCCGCCGAGCCACCACGCCAGATGCCAGCGCGCGTCGGCGAGCAGGCCGGGTGCAGCGACGAATCCGGCTCCCGTGATGAGCGAGTTCGGCTGGAGGCGATGCACCACCAGTCGCTCGACCTCCGCGTCGAGCTCCGCCGCCGATACGGTCGTCCGGGCGGTGAGCCATGCCGACATGGTGCCGGCCCAGCCGTCGATCGTCGCGAAGATGTCGTCGATGAGCTCGGCGATCCGCGCGGCGGCGTCGTGGGGTGAGGTTGCGATCGGCGAGGCGGATCCTGACGGAGCGGTCATCGTGGGTCCTTCTCGAACGGTAGGGAGGGCGGGGACCGCAGTGCTGCGGTCTCGGGACTGTCGTCGCTGCCGGCGTGGAGCCGTGTCTTCTCGTCCAGCAGCCAGTTCAGTGCGTCGGCGATGAGACGGCGCATCGCCGTGCGGGCGGCGTCGGGGTCGATGGCGCGGATCGCGGTGATGATGTCGGCGCGGGTACGGGCGCTGAGCTCACGGTACTCCGCATCGCGCAGACACAGCCACAGCACCGGCCCCGCCTCGCCCTGGAGCCTCACCTCTTCGTGGACCAGACGCGGTGACTGGCTGACGGCGGCGAGCTCGAAGTGGAAGCGCGCCAGCGCGCGGCGCGAGCGGAGTCGGGCGACGACAGGTCAGCGCCCTCGTGGATGGCCTCGAGGGTCTCGACGTCGTCGTCGCTCGCGCGATCGGCGGCCAGCTCGGCCGCCATCCCCGTCACCGCCGACACCATCAGGGCGAGGTCGCGCAGTTCCACGCGCGACCGGGCCTGGACGCGCGCGCGCGCCAGTGCGCCGGCCACGTCGCGGTCGTAGGTGACGAAGCTGCCCCCGTCGCGACCGCGGCGCGTGCGGACGAGCCCCTTGTCGCGCATGCCCTCCAGTGCTTCGCGCGCCGTCACCACCGCGACGCCGAGACTGCGTGACAGCTCGCTCTCGCTGGGGAGGCGCTCGCCGTCGCGGAGCATCCCGCTCACGATGGCATCGGTCAGGCGCTGCTCGACGAGCTCCGCGCGCCCGGCGCCCTCGAGCGGCGCGAAGACGACCGACCGTGCGCGGTCGCCGCCGCCGGTCGCATTCGGCATGGAGTCTCCGGGCGGAACGAGAGGTGATGCCCGACCGCCGGGAGGCTCCGGTCGGGCGCGTGACAGAACCGTAACACGATCGCCCACTTGCAGACATATGGATCCATATGATTTAGTCCATCCGACGTCGAAGGAGTCGTACATGAGCGCCCACCCCGCCATCCGAGTGACCGGACTCACCAAGCAGTTCGGCGCGACCACCGCCGTGGACAACGTCGACCTCGAGATCGCCGCGGGCGAGTTCTTCTCGATGCTCGGGCCCTCGGGGTCGGGAAAGACCACCGTGCTGCGGCTGATCGCCGGATTCGAGCAGCCCACCAGCGGATCGATCGAGCTGTTCGGACAGGACGTGACGAAGAAGGCGCCGTTCGATCGCGACGTCAACACCGTGTTCCAGGACTACGCGCTCTTCCCGCACATGAGCGTGCTCGACAACGTCGCCTATGGGCTCCGCGTGCGCGGTGTCGGCCGCGCCGAGCGACGCGAGCGGGCCATGCGTGCCCTCGCCGCCGTCCGGCTCGACCAGTTCGCCTCGCGCAAACCCGCGCAGCTCTCCGGCGGCCAGCGCCAGCGGGTCGCGCTGGCCCGCGCGACCGTCGTGGAGCCGAAGGTGCTGCTGCTGGACGAACCGCTCGGCGCCCTCGACCTCAAGCTCCGTGAGCAGATGCAGGTCGAGCTGAAGCAGATCCAGCGAGAACTCGGCATCACCTTCATCTTCGTCACCCACGACCAGGAGGAGGCCCTGACGATGTCGGATCGCATCGCCGTCTTCCACGACGGCCGCATCGAGCAGCTGGGCTCGCCGCGCGATCTGTACGAGCGACCCGCTTCGCGTTTCGTCGCCGACTTCGTCGGCACCTCGAACCTCTTCGACGCCGAGCTCTCGGCGTCGCTCATCGGCCGCGCCGGCGAGCACTCCATCCGCCCCGAGAAGCTCTCGGTGAGCGCGCAGCCCGCCTCGGGCGACGGCATCCGCACCACGCCCGGACGGCTGGTCGAGTCCATCTACGTCGGCAGCGGCATCCGGCAGGTCATCGATCTCGACGCCGGCCCCCGCGTCACCGTTCTCGAGCGCAACGATCGCGCGCGCTCGTCCGACCACGAACGAGGCGAGCGGGTCCACGTCAACTGGCACGACGACGACGTCGTCGCGCTCCTTCCCCCGGGCGCGTGAGCCCGTCGTCCTCGTCCCATCCACAGCACACCGAGAGGAACAGCATGATCAATCTCACACGGGGGCGCCGCGGCGTCGCCCTGGCGGCCCTCGCCGCCTGGCTCCATCGCCCTGCTCACCGCGTGCGGCACCTCCAGCGGCACCGCGAGTCCGGCCAAGGAGGTCACCGAGCTCGGACAGAACGAGAAGTCCGTGTCGATCCTGGCGTGGCCCGGGTACGTCGAGAACGGCAGCAACGACCCGTCCGTCGACTGGGTGAGCGCCTTCCAGGAGAAGACCGGCTGCATGGTCAACGCCAAGACGTACGGCACATCCGACGAAGCGGTCAACCTCATGAAGACCGGCGAGTACGACGTGGTCGCGGCCTCGGGTGACGCGACCCTGCGTCTCATCGCCGCCGGTGACGTCGCGCCGGTCAACACCGACCTCATCCCCCACTATGCCGGCATCTTCGACTTCCTGAAGAACAAGGCATGGAACTCCAAGGACGGGCAGTCGTACGGCGTGCCGCACGGCTACGGCGCCAACCTGCTGATGTACAACACGACCGTCTTCCCGGAGGCGCCCACCTCGTGGGACGTCGTGTTCGACAAGGGCTCCGCCTACGCCGGCAAGGTCACCGCGTACGACTCCCCGATCTACATCGCGGATGCTGCGCTGTACCTCATGGCGCACAAGCCCGAGCTCGGCATCACCAACCCCTACGCGCTCGACGAGACGCAGTTCGCGGCGGCCGTCGACCTGCTGAAGGCGCAGCGCGCGAACGTCGGGGAGTACTGGTCGGACTACCTCAAGGAGATCCAGGCGTTCACCACCGGCGACTCGGTCGTCGGCACGACGTGGCAGGTGATCCAGAACTCCCTCGCGAAGGAGGGCG
This sequence comes from Nephotettix cincticeps, assembly GCA_023375725.1. Classification (NCBI taxonomy): domain Eukaryota; kingdom Metazoa; phylum Arthropoda; class Insecta; order Hemiptera; family Cicadellidae; genus Nephotettix; species Nephotettix cincticeps. Next base: position 16,928 of record JAGISJ010000042.1, read on the forward strand.
CGCCGACCGCCGTGGTACTGCCCGAGGAGGGTGCCACGGGCTGGTCGGACACCTGGATGATCTCGTCGAAGGCCAAGAGCCCGAACTGCGCCTACGCGTGGCTTGACTGGATCGCCAGCCCCGAGGCCAACGCGCAGGCCACCGCCTACTTCGGAGAGGCCCCGTCCAGCCAGGCCGCGTGCGGCTTCCGCGACGACTGCGAGGCGTACCACGCCGGTGACGCCGACTACGCCTCGAAGATCTGGTACTGGACCACTCCGATCGCGCAGTGCGTGGACGGACGCACCGACGTGACGTGCGTCGACTACTCGAAGTGGACGTCCGCCTGGCAGGAGATCAAGGGCTGACCGTTCGGGGGTCGGGCTCCGTGCCCGGCCCCCGGCATCCGTCCCTCTCTTTTCCCTCTCTCGCGAAGGACCCATGACCATCACGACACCCGCGGATGCGCGTCGGCCCGTGCCGGCCCCCCGCCGAACCGCTGCGCGCCGCGCATCGGCCTTCCTGTCGACCCACCCGCGCGTGCGGCTGGGGCTGCTGCTGACAGCGCCGCTGTTCTGGCTCGGCCTGGTCTACGTGGTCGCCCTCGCGCTGCTCCTGGTGACCGCACTGTGGACGGTCGACAGCTTCACCGGACAGATCCGCACCGAGTGGACGTTCGACAACATCGTGACGGTGGTGACCGGGTCGCTGTACCAGGCGGTCACGCTCCGCACCGTCGGCATCGCCCTCGCGGTGACGGTGATCGACGTCGCTCTCGCGCTCCCGATCGCGTTCTACATGGCCAAGGTCGCCTCGCCGCGCGCGCAGCGCCTTCTCCTGGTCGCGGTGCTGATGCCGCTGTGGGCCAGCTACCTCGTCAAGGCGTACGCGTGGCGTTCGGTGCTGTCGCAGGACGGGATCCTCGAGTGGCTGGTGTCGCCGCTCGGGCTGCACACGCCCGGCTACGGCGTCACCGCCACGATCATCACCCTGTCGTACCTCTGGCTTCCGTACGTCATCCTGCCCATCTACGCCGGCCTCGAGCGGGTGCCCGACTCGCTGCTGGAGGCGTCGTCGGATCTCGGCGGCAGGCCCGGGCGCACGTTTCGGACGGTGGTGCTGCCGCTGATCTTCCCCGCGATCATCGCCGGGACGATCTTCAGCTTCTCGCTGTCGCTCGGCGACTACATCACCGTGAACATCGTCGGCGGCGCGAACCAGATGCTCGGCAACCTCGTCTACACCAACGTCGGCGCGGCCAACAACCTGCCGCTGGCGGCTGCGATCGCCCTCATCCCGATCGTGATCATCTTCGGCTACCTCGCCCTCGTGCGCCGCACGGGTGCGCTGAACAACCTCTGAGGGGGACGGATGCGTCTTTCCACGACTTCGCGCGGGATCCTCGCCGGCGTCACCGGCCTCGTGCTGCTGGTGATCTACCTGCCGCTGCTGGTCGTGCTGGTGAACTCCTTCTCGACCTCCACCGCGCTCACCTGGCCCCCGCCGGGATTCACGCTCGACTGGTGGGTGCGCGCCTTCCAGAGCGAGGGTGCCCGCGACGCGGTCGCGACCAGCGTGCTCGTGGCGATCGTCTCGACCGTGATCGCGCTGGTGCTGGGCACGCTCATCTCGTTCGCGCTGCAGCGGTTCTCGTTCTTCGGACGTGAGACGATCTCGCTGCTCGTGATCCTGCCGATCGCGCTGCCCGGCATCATCACCGGAATCGCGCTCAACAACTTCTTCCGCACCATCGCGGGGGTGCCGCTGTCGATCTGGACGGTCATCATCGCCCATGCCACGTTCTGCATCGTCACGGTGTTCAACAACGTGATCGCCCGGCTGCGGCGCACCGGCACCTCCCTCGAAGAGGCGTCGGCCGACCTGGGCGCGGGCGTCTGGACGACGTTCCGCCTGGTGACGTTCCCGCAGTTGCGGTCGGCGATCCTCGCGGGCGGCCTGCTGGCGTTCGCGCTGAGCTTCGACGAGATCATCGTGACGACCTTCACGGCCGGGTCGGGGGTCACGACGCTGCCGATCTTCATCCTCAACAACATGTTCCGCCCGAACCAGGCGCCGATCGTCGCCGTCATCGCCGTCGTGCTCGTGGTGGTGTCGGTCGTGCCGATCTGGATCGCCCAGCGTCCTGTCGGGGTCGGAGCAGACGCGCCGCTGACCGCGCCGCGAGAAGCGCCGACCCGGGCGAGACCTGGCGCGTCGCGCTGTCTCTCACCCGGGCCGGCGTTTCTCGGCTCGGTGGGTGTTACGCGGTGGGGTCCGTCGGGGTGGCGGGTGTCGCCGGGGCGGCGGGTGCCGCGCTGGAAAGCCGGGATGCCGCAGCCACGCCCGCCTCGAATCCGCGCTCGTACGCGCGCTCGCCGCGGTGCGTGCGGCCTCCGCCGTGCCCGCGGCCGTGGCGGCCTTCGCCGCACGCGTGTGCGGTCGGGTCGCCGTGGCGGTGGTGTCCGTGACGGGGGCTCTCGCTCGGTCCGAAGCCGCGATGGGCGTTGCCTCGCTCGCCCTCGAAGGGGTGCGGATCGTGGTCGCCGCCGCGGGGGCCGAAGCCGCCGCGGAAGCCGGGGCCGAAGCGGGGGTCGAAAACCGCCGCGGAAGCCGGGGCCGAAGCGGGGGTCGAAACAGCCGCCGCGGAAGCCGGGGCCGAAGCCACGACCGGCGCCGCGGCCGAAGCCACGACCGGCGCCGCGGCCGAAGCCGTGTCCGGGCCCGAAGCCGTGACCGCGGCCCCGAGGCATCCGCTCGCTGCCGTCCCACCCGAGTTCGCGGGCGACCTTCTGCAGTGAGGCGACGAGGGCGTCGTACTCCTCGGGATCGAGGGCGTTCCTCACGCGAGCCTGCAGGCGCTCGCGCAGCTCGGCGCGATCGCCGGCCTCGCGCTCGAACTCCTCGTGCAGGGCCGCGCGCAGGTGGACGCGGACGAGCCGCATCCAGAAGCCGAGCGGGAGGCGCTCGGTCGTGTCCGGCGCGGACGATGTGTTGTCGGTGGTTGTTCTCCATGTCGAAGTCCTTTCGTGTCCGGGGCGTCGAGCGAATCGGCTCTCCGGTGTTCAATACATGTCATTTGGCATGTGCATGCAGTGTGACATGCAATACAGACATGTCAAGCAGCATGTAAATTTGGGGCATGCCGCGAGACACCTCCTCCCCCATCGCCCGATGCCGCCGAGCAGATCGCGGCGGCCTTGGCGACTCTGCGGCTGCGACGGATGCCGCGTCCGCCATGGGCGACCGGGGGCGGGGGGCACCGGCGACGACCGCGACGCGCCGCCGTGGGCGGGGCGCGGTCCGCGCGGCTTCGGACCGCGCGGCTTCGGCGTCTCTTCGGCGCACGACGAAGGACACGGTCGCCCGTCTCCGCACGGTGCGCACGCAGACCGCCACGGCGGGGGCGAGTCCGGCCACCATCACGGCCACGGCATGCCGGGATGGCCGGGCGGGCCCGGCGCGGTTCGGCGGGCCCGCGCGACTCCGCCTGCTCGAAGCTCTGGCGGCAGCATCCGCCCCGTTGTCGGTCGGGGAGATCGGCGAAGCCGTCGGCGTCGATCAGCCTCGGGCGTCCCGGCTCGTGCAGCAGTCCGTCGAGCTCGGGCTGGTGCGGCGGGAGGCCGACCCCGACGACGCCCGGCGCACGCGCGTCGCCCTGACCGACGCCGGCTCGGCGCTGGCGCGAGGGTTCCGCGGCGAGAGGAAGGGCGCCGTCGAGGCCGCCCTGACGGGCTTCACCGAGGGCGAGCGCGAGGAGCTGGCCCGACTGCTCACCAAGCTCGCCGCCGCCTGGCCCGAGTCCTGACGCGCGCTACCGCGCCTTTCCCTCGCCGAGTGAACGACGTCTGTGCGAATGCACGACGTGGATGCTGCGTCTTACCCGTGCACTCGCGCACAACCCGTGCACTCGCGCACAACCCGTGCACTCGCCATCAGGGAGTGGATTAGGGGAGTGGATGGGGGGAGTGGGTCGGGGGAGAGGGGGAGGGGGCGGCGCAGAGGGACGGTCAGGCCGTCGCGGACTCGCGGGGGAAGCGCACGAGCAGCAGCAGCACCAGGCCGATCGCGACGACGAGCACCAGCCCGAGCACGCCGAAGATGGTCGCGCCGAAGACCCAGATGAAGAACGTCCACATCGCCGGCGAGAGGAAGCTCGCGACGCGCCCCGTGGTGGCGTAGAGGCCGAAGATCTCGCCCTGCATGCCCTCCGGCGTCGCGCGCGCGAGCAGCGACCGGCTCGCCGCCTGCGCCGGCCCCACGAACGCCGACAGCAGCAGGCCGCCGATCCAGAAGACGGGCTTGCCGACCCCGTCGAAGAAGAACACGAACAGAACCCATCGCGAACGAGGCCACCGAGGGCCGTGACGATCACCGCACGCGCCCCGAAGCGGTCGTCGGCGCGCCCGGCGAAGATGGTGGAGACGCCGGCGACCACGTTGGCGGCGATCGCGAAGATGAGCACCTCGTTGTCGGTGAACGCGAAGGCGACGGCCGCGAGGATCCCCCCGAACGCGAACACGCCGGCCAGCCCGTCGCGGTAGACCGCGCTGGCGAGCAGGAACCAGAACGTCGGGCGATGCTCCCGGTACAGCGCCGCGATGTCACGCACGAGCACGCCGTACGCCGCGAAGAACCCGACCTTCTGCCGGTTGCCGAGAGCGGGAGCCTCGGGCACGGCGAAGAACAGCGGAAGGGAGAACACGACCGTCCACACCGCGCATCCCGACGGCGATGACGCGGTAGGCCATGCCGTCGGAGGTGTCCATGCCGAACCAGTTCAGGGTCGTCAGCACCACGACGAGGGTGAGCGCGACGATGCCGCCGATGTAGCCGAGCCCCCATCCGAGGCCGCTGACCTTGCCCGATCGTGCGGGGGGTGGAGACCTGCACGAGCATGGCGTTGTAGTTGACGCCGGCGATCTCGGAGATCACCGCGCCGAGTGAGAGCACGATCGCGCCATACCAGAAGTAGGTCGGATCGGCGTGCACGAAGAAGAGCGCGAACTGCGCCAGCGCGAGGAGGGCCGTGAACGCCATCAGCCAGCGCTTCTTGCTGCCCGAACGGTCGGCGGTCTGGCCGAGCACGGGCGCGAGCAGCAGGATCAGCAGACCGGCGAGGGTCGTCGCGAGACCGTAGCCGCTGGTCAGGTCGGCGAGCGCGCGCTCGTGGGCGAGGTCGCTCGCCGGCAGCGCCGCGACGTCGGCCGGAAGGAAGCGGTCCGACACGAGGTAGAGCGAGGCGAACACGAAGGTGAGCAGCACCGAGTTGAAGGGCTGCGTGGCCCAGTCCCACAGCGCCCACGCCGCCACCTGACGGCGCGGCACGGCCTTCTCGGTCAGGTCGTGCGCCATGGCGCCGAGTGCCCCGGTGTTCGCGGTCGGCGGCGGGGTCGGCACGGGCGAGCCGTTCGGATCGGGTTCCATGGACGTCACGCTAGGCCCCTTCGGGGAACGACGGGTGAACCGACGCGGCTCTCGCCGCGCGAACGGATGCTGCGCCCCGTCCACGCGCCGCCTTCCGGGGACACAACGCAGGAACCTGCCTGGACCGGGTCGTGCGACCCGCCGGGTCGATCGGCGGGTCGCACGGCACAGAGGGGAAGCGTCCTGCGTTGTGTACGGCTCGCTGGCTCGCGGCTTCGCGGGTTCGCGGCTCGCGAGCTCGCGCCCGCCCCGCGTCACCGCCCCGGGCGGGTCGCCTCCTCCAGGAGCTCGAGCACGTGTCGATACTCCCGCCCGGTCGCCCGGGTCATGCCGAGCTCGCACGTGCGGTTGCACGACGCGTGGGCGTCGGCGTCGAGCGCGCGCACCTCGGCGGCCTCGGCGGCGGTGGCCGACGCGGTCAGCTCGGGGTGCAGCATCCCCCGGTCTCCGGCGAAGCCGCAGCATCCCCACGCGTCTGGGACGGTGACCGTCGTCGCGACCGTCGCGCCCCAGCGCGCGCAGCGCGGGGTCGAGGCCCATCTGCGCCGACGAGCACGTCGGGTGCAGCACGAGCGACTCCACCAGCGGCGCGACCGCGCCCAGGCGTGGCAGCACGACGCGCTCGACGAACGCGACCGCGTCCTCGGTCCGGTAGGCGAGCCCGGCGTCGTCGAAGATGTGCGCGAACCCCTCGGTGCAGCTGGCGCCGTCGCTGACGATCACGAGCTCTCCTGAGCGGGATGCCGCGCCCACCGCCTCGACCACGCGTCGGGCCATCACCTCCCGCCCCCCGGTGTAGCCCTTCGAGGTCCACGGGGTGGAGCAGCAGAGCGACTCGATGCCCTCGGGCACGAGCACCCGCACGCCCGCTCGCTCCACCAGGCGTGTGAAGGCGGCCGTCACACCGATTCCTCCCGCGGCCGGGCCGAACATGCCGTTCACGCACGCCGGCAGGTACACCGCGATCGGGGCGTCGTCGCCGCTGCCGACTGCCCCGGCGAGGGGGCGTCGGGCCGCGCCGCCCGCGGGCAGCTCGGCGGAGTACTCGGGCACCGTGTCTGAGCCGAGCACCGCCCGCCCGACGGTCGTCGCCGCCCGCACGAGACCCGCCGGGACGGCGTCGGCGGCGGTCAGCGCGACCGACCCGACCCGCGTCACCGGTCCCCACGCGGTGGCTGCGGCCTTCCACCCCGCCGCGAGCACCGGGGTTCTGATCCTCGCGCCGCAGGCGTTTGACCAGCGCACCCGTATTGATCAGCACCGGGCACGCGGTCACGCACATGCCGTTCGACCGCGCACGTGTCGACGCCGGCGTAGTCGTAGTCGCGCTCCAGCGCTCGCGCGAGGGTGATCGCCGGACGCCTCGGCCTTTCGCGATCCCGCGGCGCACCACGATCCGCTGCCGGGGCGTGAGCGTGAGGTCCTTTCGAGGGGCACACCGGCTCGCAGTAGCCGCACTCGACGCACCGATCGGCCTCGGCCTCGATCGGCTCGGCGAGCTTGAAGTCGCGCAGGTGCGCCGTCGGATCGTCGTCGATGAGCACGCCGGGATTGAGGATGCCGGCGGGATCGCACAGGCGCTTGACCTCGCGCATGACCTCGTACAGCTCGTCGCCGTACTGCCGCCGCACGTACGGCGCCATGACGCGCCCGGTGCCGTGCTCGGCCTTCAGGTTGCCGCCCTGCCCGAGCACCAGCTCGACCATCTCGTCGGTGAAGGAGGCGAACCGGCCGAGGCTGTCGTCCCCCTCGAACCGGTCGGTGAGCATGAAGTGGATGTTGCCGTCCTTCGCGGTGGCCGAAGATCACGCTGTCGCGGTAGCCGTACTGCGCGAACAGCCCCTGGAGGGCGTCGCACGTGGGGGCCAGCGCCGGCACGGGCACCACGATGTCTTCGAGGAGGGCGGTGGTCCCGGGCGGACGAGCCCCCGCGACGGAGGTGTAGAGGCCCTTGCGGAGCTTCCACGCGGTCGCGCGGGCCGCGGCATCCGTCGTGAACTCCGCCGGGGCGCGCAGCGACGACCCGCTCAGCACGGCGGCGCCCCGGGCGGCGAGGCCGGCGAGGGCGTCGTCATCCATCGCCTGATACTCGACCAGGAGGGCCGCTTCGCCCGCCACCTCGAAACCGCGGATCTGCGCGGGCGTCGGCGAAGGACTGACCGACGCGGATGCTGGTGGCGTCCATGAGCTCGAGGGTCGCCGCGTCGGTGGCCACCAGCTCGGGGAGAGCGCGGGTGGCCTCGTCCAGTGACGGGAACACCGCGAGGGTCGTGGTGATCTTCGGCTTCACCGGCACGGTGCGATAGGTCGCCTCGGCGATGAAGGCGAGCGTCCCCTCGCTCCCGACGAGGAGGTGGGTGAGCACTTCCACCGGCGAGTCGAAGTCGAGGAAGGCGTTGACGCCGTAGCCCATGGTGTTCTTCATCGAGAACTGGCGTTCGATGAGTGCGACCGACGCGGGGTTCTCACGGACGCGCCGCTGGAGGCGCCGCAGCCCCTCGAACAGCGCGGGCTCGTCGGCGCGCAGACGCGCGCCTGCGTCGGGGGCGGCGGAGTCGGCGGTCGTCCCGGATGGGAGCACGAACACGAGCGACTCGAGCGTGCGGTAGGTGTTCTCGGTGATGCCGCACGCCATGCCGCTGGGGTTGTTGGCGGCCACCCCGCCGATGGTGCAGGCGGTCTCGCTGGCCGGGTCGGGGCCGAGCCGGTACCCGTGCCGCAGCAGGCGGGCGTTGACCTGGCGCACGGTGGCGCCCGGCTGCACCCGCACCCGGGCGCCGCCGTCGAGCACCTCGATGCGCCGGAAGGCCCGGCGGGTGTCGACGAGAAGGTCATCGCCGGATGCCTGGCCCGACAGGCTCGTCCCGCCCGAGCGGAACGTGACGCGCGAGCCGCTGGCGCTCGCGGCTCGCAGCACACGGGCGACCTCGGCGGCGTCTTCGGCGACGATCACGGCTCGCGGGGTGAGGAGGAAGTGCGAGGCGTCGCCCGCGTAGGCGACGCGGTCGATGGCGCGCGTCATGATCCGCGAGGGCTCGCGGACGGCCGTGGCGACCGCGGGCGCCACGGAAACCCTCCAGCGGCGGTGTCGGACTCGACGCGCTGCGCGCGGACGAGGGGGAGCTGTGCACGGCTGTCACCAATCCCAGCGGTCTCCGGGAGGCGCTGTCCTTCGATTGTCAGACATGTGCACACGTCTGTCAAAGCAGGATCCGCGATACCATCGAGGTGGAGCGGATCGACAGGGAGGAGCGCGCGTGGGGACCAGGATCGCCGTGGTGTCGGTCATCGACGCCGTCACCGACGATCTTCGACGTCGCGTGCTCGCCGGTGCGCTCGAGCCCGGTGCGCCGCTCGGTGAGGTCGATGTCGCGGAGACCTACGACGTCGCCCGCCCCACCGCGAAGGCCCGCCATCGAGAACCTCGTCCGCGACCGCCTCCTCGAACGGCGCGCGCACAAGACCGCGCGCGTCGTGCGGCTCACGCCCCACGATGCGCGCGACGTCTACCGGGCGCGCGCCCTGCTCGAGTCCGAGGTGCTGCGCGAGCTCGCCCGCGACAGGCGGGTGCCCGACGACGCGCGCACCGCCAACCGCGAGATCGCCGAACTCACCGACGCGTCCACGCGCGCCGTCGTCGAGCCCGACATGCGCTTCCACCGCAGCCTCGTCGACGCGATCGGCAGCGAGCGCACCAGCCGTATGTACGACGCCCTCGCCTCCGAGGTGGTGTTCTGCATGTCGCAGGTGCAGGGGGCGTCCCTCCTGCCGACTTCTCTCATCGTCGACGAGCACGAGCGCCTGCTCGCCCTGGTCGAGGCCGGCGATGGCGACGGCGCTGCGCTCCTGCTCGGTGAGCACCTCGGTCGCGCGCGCGAGCGCCTCGCAGAGCGACTGGGCGGGATCGCCGGGCCCGAGGCATCCCTCCCGCCCTCGCGCTGAGATCCCCGCTCAGCCCAACGCGACGGAGACTCCGCTCAGCCCAGCGCGGCTGAGCCCCCGCTCAGCCCGTCGCGCCGAGCGCCGCGGGCGCGGTGTGTGAAGCCTGTAGCCGTGGCCGCGGACCGTCTGGATCCACTGCGCGGAGCGGGTGTCGGGGCTCAGCTTGCGTCGCAGGTTCATCACGTGCACCTCGACGGCATGACGGTCGTGGTCGGTGACGCGGTCGCCGCTGATGCCGTTGGTGTGCCGGAGCACCAGAGCCAGACGGGTCTTGCTGAACACCTCGTCGCGGTGGCGGAGGAAGGCGGAGAGGATCTCGAACTCCGAGCGGGTCAGAGCGATGTCGTCGCCGTCCAGCTGCACGCGGCGTGAGGCATCGTGCAGGGCGATCGGTCCATGCTCCACCCACGACGCATCGGGGTCGGGGGTGGGGGCGGCCTCGGTGAGGTCGGGGCGGGCGCGACGGAGGTGCGCCTCCACGCGCGCGGCGAACGCGGCGCTGCCGATCGTGCCGGCGACGTAGTCGTCGGCGCCCGAGCGGAAGCCTCGGACGGTGGGCGCCTCGGCATCCTCCCCGATCATGATCACCACCGCATCGGTGTGGCGGCGGATGCGCCGAACGGTCTCGAAGCCATCGGTGCGCGGCAGCTGCGCGGCGACGGCGACCACGGCCGGCTGCTCGCTGAGCACGGCGGTGACGCCTTCTTTGCCGTCGCGCGCCTTGATCACGGTGAAGCCCTGCTGAGCGAGGGATGCCGCGAACCGCGCGTTCTCGGACGGATCGGCGTCGATGACCACGGCACGGGGAGTGCGAACGGTGTCTCTGGGGAGGAGTCGCATGTCGGTGTCTTTCCGCCACGCACGTCGGCGATCCCCAGTGCCGCCTCGGTGCTCGTTGATGAGAGCGAGATGAGAAAGCTATCACGAACTCAGGAAGAACTGAGAGTTGAGTCGAGTCGTATCAAGTTCGCTTGACAGCACGTCCGCGCCTCGTTAGCCTTGAGTCATTCCGGCTCAACCCCTCGGGGTTCACGGGCAGCCGGTCCACGACTTTCAACCAAAGGAGAGAACATGCCACGTGCAGTGGGAATCGATCTCGGCACGACGAACTCCGTCCGTGAGCGTCCTCGAGGGTGGCGAGCCCAAGGTCATCGCCAACGCCGAGGGCTTCCGCACCACCCCGTCCGTCGTCGCCTTCACGAAGGACGGCGAGGTGCTGGTCGGCGAGACCGCCAAGCGTCAGGCCGTCACCAACGTCGACCGCACCGTCGCCAGCGTCAAACGCCACATGGGCACCACCTGGACCTTCGACGTCGACGGCAAGAAGTACACCCCGCAGGAGATCTCCGCGCGCATCCTCGGCAAGCTGAAGCACGACGCGGAGGAGTACCTGGGCGACAGCGTGACCGACGCGGTCATCACCGTCCCCGCCTACTTCGAGGACGCGCAGCGCCAGGCCACCAAGGAGGCCGGCCAGATCGCGGGTCTCAACGTGCTCCGCATCGTCAACGAGCCGACCTCCGCCGCGCTGGCGTACGGCCTCGACAAGGGCAAGGAAGACGAGCTCATCCTCGTGTTCGACCTCGGTGGCGGAACCTTCGACGTGTCGCTGCTCGAGGTGGGCAAGGACGACGACTTCTCGACCATCCAGGTGCGCGCCACCGCCGGCGACAACCGCCTCGGCGGCGACGACTGGGACCAGCGCCTGGTCGAGTACCTGATCAAGCAGTTCACGGAGACCAACCGGCGTCGACGTCTCGGGTGACAAGATCGCCCTGCAGCGCCTCAAGGAGGCCGCGGAGCAGGCGAAGAAGGAGCTCTCCAGCTCCGCGTCGACCAGCGTCAACCTGCCCTATCTGTCGCTGACGGCGTCGGGTCCGGTGTCGCTGTCGGAGACCATCACCCGCGCGAAGTTCGAGGACCTGACGAAGGACCTCCTCGACCGCACCAAGAAGCCCTTCGAGGACGTCATCCGCGAGGCCGGCATCAAGGTCGGCGACATCGATCACGTCGTGCTCGTCGGTGGCTCCACCCGCATGCCCGCGGTGGCCGAGCTGGTCAAGCGCGAGACGGGCAAGGATGCCAACAAGGGCGTCAACCCCGATGAGGTCGTGGCCGTGGGCGCAGCCCTGCAGGCCGGTGTCCTCAAGGGCGAGCGCAAGGACGTCCTGCTCATCGACGTCACCCCCCTGAGCCTCGGCATCGAGACCAAGGGCGGAATCATGACGAAGCTGATCGAGCGCAACACCGCCATCCCGACCAAGCGCAGCGAGACCTTCACCACGGCTGACGACAACCAGCCCTCGGTGGCGATCCAGGTGTTCCAGGGCGAGCGCGACTTCACCCGCGACAACAAGCCGCTGGGCACGTTCGAGCTCACCGGTATCGCGCCGGCACCCCGCGGGATCCCCCAGGTGGAGGTCACCTTCGACATCGACGCGAACGGCATCGTGCACGTGTCCGCCAAGGACAAGGGCACCGGCAAGGAGCAGTCGATGACGATCACGGGCGGCTCGTCGCTGCCCAAGGACGACATCGAGCGCATGGTGCGCGAGGCCGAGGAGCACGCCGCCGAAGACAAGAAGCGGCGCGAGTCGGCCGAGACCCGCAACCAGGCCGAGACCCTGTCGTACTCGATCGAGAAGCTGATCAAGGACAACGACGACAAGCTGCCCGAAGACGTCAAGACCGAGGTCCAGGCCGACGTCGACGCGCTCAAGACGGCTCTCGCCGGTGACGACGACGACGCGGTCAAGACCGCGTTCGACAAGCTCAACGCGAGCCAGGGCAAGCTGGGCGAGGCGATCTACGCCTCGTCGCAGGCGGCGGGCGAGTCCGCCGACCCGAACGTCGGACAGCCGGGCAACGGTGAGACCCCGAACCCCGAGGAAGACGTGATCGACGCCGAGGTCGTCGACGACGAGGACGAGAAGAAGAGCTGACATGACCGACAAGGACTTCGAAGAGCCGATCGACGGAGTCCCCGCTGAGGACGACCCGGCCGCCCGGCCGAACCCCGAGGGTTCGGACCAGACGCCCGGGTCGTCCCCGCACGGGGATGACGCACTGACGGTCGACGACATCCTCGGCACCGCGCAGTCGGATGCCGCGGCCACCGCCGACGAGGCCAAGATCGCCCAGGCCGAAGACACCCTCCTGGTCGACCTCAAGCGCCTCACGGCCGAGTACGCCAACTATCGCCGCCGCACCGAGGAGCAGCGCCAGGTGGAGGTGGAGCGCGCACAGGGACGCGCAGCATCCGCTCTCCTCCCCGTGCTGGACGACCTCGACCGCGCTGAGAAGCACGGCGACCTCTCCGAGGGCACCCCGTTCGCCGCGATCGCCGAGAAGGTGCGCGCGGGCGGCGTCCAAGCTCGGCGTGGAGTCGTACGGCTCGGCCGGCGAGGTGTTCGACCCCCAGCAGCACGAGGCGATCTTCCAGGTGCCGACGCCCGGCGCGACGGAGTCCACCGTGCTCGAGGTGGTCGAGACCGGGTACCGACTGGGCTCGATCGAGCTGCGCGCCCGGCGAAGGTCGTCGTCGCCGTCCCGGCCGAGTAACCCGGGAGGACACCAATGGCCAGTCAGGACTGGTTCGACAAGGACTTCTACAAGGTCCTCGGCGTCTCCAAGGACGTCACCGCGACCGACCTCAAGAAGACGTATCGCAAGCTCGCCCGCACGTACCACCCCGATTCCAACCAGGGGGATGCCGCGGCCGAGGCCACGTTCAAAGAGATCAGCGAGGCGTACGCCGTGCTCTCGGATCCCGAGCAGCGGGCCGAGTACGACCAGATCCGCGCGATGGGATCGGGTGCGCGCTTCCAGGCGGGCGGCCCAGGCGCCGGCGGGTTCGAGGATGTGTTCAGCATGTTCGGCCAGGGCCGAGGTGGCGGCCGCTACCAGTCCGCCCAGGACTTCGACGACATCTTCTCGATGTTCAACCAGGGCGGTGGACGCTTCGGCAGCGGCGGGTTCGGCCAGCCCACGGGCGGCTTCCGCGGCTACGGCGGGCCCACCCGGGGCGCCGACGTCACCGCGCGCACGACGATCGACTTCGTCACCGCCACCAAGGGCGAGACCATCTCGCTGCAGGGTGAGGACGGCAAGCCGTTCAAGGTGAAGATCCCGGCCGGGGTGTCGGACGGGCAGAAGATCCGTCTGCGCGGTCGCGGTCGCCCCTCGCCCGACGGCGGCGAGCCCGGCGACATCGTGGTGCAGGTCGCGGTGCGCCCGCACCCGGTGTTCACGCGCGACGGCCTGAACCTTCGCGTCACGGTCCCCGTGACCTTCACGGAGGCGGCGCTCGGGGCGACCATCGAGGTGCCCACCCTCGGGGGCGATCCCGTGAAGCTGCGCGTTGCTCCGGGCACACCGTCGGGGCGCGTGCTGCGCGTCAAGGGGCGGGGTGTGGAGACACCCAAGGGCACCGGCGACCTTCTCGCCGAGGTGCAGGTCGCGGTGCCGGCGCACCTCGACGACGCCGCACGCGAGGCGCTCGAGCGGTTCCACGAGCTCGAGCCCAAGGAGAACCCGCGCGCCGAGCTCATGGCCAAGGCGCGGGGCTGAGGCATCCGTCATGCGTGAGAACAGGAGATCTGGCCAGAACAGGACGAATCCGGAGTGGATGATCCTGTCTCGGCCAGATCTCCTGTTCTCACGGGCACCGCGCTCAAGGTCGCGGAGGGGAAGGATCGAGCGACATGGCTGACAACCTGGACGAGGATGCGCCGATCTTCGCGATCGCGGTGGCGGCGGAGCTGTCGGGGATGCACCCGCAGACCCTCCGCCAGTACGACCGCCTCGGCCTCGTCGTGCCCGCGCGAACCCAGGGCGGCTCCCGTCGCTACTCGACGAGGCACGTCGAGCAGCTGCGCGAGGTGGCGCGGCTGTCGGGCGAGGGGATGAGTCTGCCCGCGATCGCCCGACTCATCGCCCTCGAGGAGCAGGTGCATCTGCTCACCCGTCGCGTCGCAGACCTCGAGCGGCAGCTGGTCGCCGAGCGCGAGTCGCGCCCCGGTGCGCGGGTGTTCGCGGCGGGGGCCGCCGGCTCGGTGGTGCCGCTGCGCCACGGAGTCCGTGTGCGCCGTGCGACCGAGGTCGTGCTCTGGCGTCCCCGCCACCCCCCGACACCGACGGATGATCCGCGACGCCTGGGGCGATCACGACACGGGATGCTGCGCCGCGACGAAGTCTTCGTCGTCGCGCCCGGACAGTGCGGCGTATGCGCGGGCGTCCTCGCAGTGGCCACCCGGCGGCGGTCGTCGTCCTAGAGTGCAGGCATGGACGCACAGCGCTTCGAGCGCGGGGAGACGGCGGCGACGCACCGGTGGTCGCGGGCGATGTACTGGCCGCTGACCATCGCGGCGCTGCTGTTCCTCATCACGTACACGGTCCACGTGGTCGGCGACGTGACGGGCGTGAGCGCCGTCGTGACGTCGACGGTGATCTCGCTCACCTGGCTGCTCTTCGTCGTGGACTATCTTGCACGGCTGATGATGTCGCGGCCGCGCGGGGCGTGGTTCCGTGCGCACCTGGTCGCCCTGGGGATGGTGCTGATCCCGGCTCTGCGGCCGGTGCGGCTGCTCGACAGCCTCGCGCGCGTGCTCACCCTCCGTCGGTCCGCGGGGGACTCGCTGCGCGCGCGCCTGCTGATCTACGGATCGGGGTCGGCGCTGCTGCTCGTCTGGTACGTCTCGCTGGTCGTCCTCCAGGCGGAGCGGGGCGCTGCGGGGGCGACGATCACGAGCTTCGGCGATGCGGTGTGGTGGGCGTTCTGCACGGTGACGACGGTCGGGTACGGCGACTACGTGCCGGTGACCGTGCCGGGACGCATCGCCGCCGTCGTGCTCATGGTCGGCGGCGTCGTGCTCGTGGGCCTCATCGCCACCATCTCCTCGGCGGTGGTGGAACGGGCCGGCGCCGCCGGGCGCCACGCCCCGGGCGGGTCGGATGCCGCGCGCCGCGCGATGGTGCGCGACGCGCGCGAGTCCGACCCCGACCGCTGATCGCGGGCGTTGGCGGCGTCCGCTCAGGGCGTACCGACCCCGTGGCGCGATGTCGGAGGCGAGGAATAGCCTCGGTACTGCTCCACAGGAACGCCGGCCCTGCCGGTTCCCTGCGTCGAGCGGACAATCCTGGGAGAAGACATGCTCGGCCGTTTGCTCATCCGCTATCTCAAGGAGTATCGCTGGCTGCTCGTCGGCGTGCTCGTCTTCCAGTTCGCCGCGGCGATCGCGTCGCTGCTCCTCCCGCGCCTGAACGCCGACATCATCGACAAGGGCGTGGCCACAGGAGACACCGGCTACATCTGGTCGGCCGGGTCGTTCATGCTCCTCATCTCGCTCGGTCAGATCGTCGCCTCGATCGTGGCCACCTACTTCGCCGCGCGCGCCGCGATGGGCGCGGGCCGCGACATCCGTCGTGACGTCTACGAGAAGGTCAGCGCCTTCTCCGAGCGGGAGGTGTCGGCCTTCGGCCCGGGCTCGCTCATCACGCGCAAACACCAACGACGTCCAGCAGGTGCAGATGCTGGCCATGATGGGCGCGACGATGCTCGTCAGCGCGCCGCTGCTGGCCATCGGCGGGATCGTCATGGCGGTTCAGCAGGACATCGGCCTGAGCTGGCTGATCGCCGTCGCGGTTCCCGTGCTCCTGATCTTCGTCGCGCTGATCATCAGCCGCATGGTGCCGCTGTTTCCGCAGCTACCAGCAGAAGCTCGACGCCGTGAACCGGGTGATGCGCGAGCAGCTCACCGGCGTGCGCGTGGTGCGGGCGTTCGTGCGCGAAGACATCGAAGAGGAGCGCTTCCGTGGCGCGAACACCGACATCCTCGTGGTCGGCCGCCGCGTCGGCTCGCTGTTCGTGCTCATGTTCCCCGCGGCGATGCTGGTGCTCAACGTCACCGTCGTGGGGGTCATCTGGTTCGGCGGCATCCAGGTCAACGCGGGCGACATCGAGATCGGCACCCTCTTCGCGTTCATGCAGTACGTCGGCCAGATCCTCATGGGCGTGCTCATGGCCACGTTCATGACGATCATGGTGCCGCGCGCCGCCGTCTCGGCGGAGCGGATCAGCGAGGTGCTCGACAGTCAGTCCACTCTCGTCCCGGCGGAGCATCCGGTCTCGGTGTTCTCCGCCCCGGGGACGGTTCAGTTCGATGACGTCGCCTTCACCTACCCCGGCGCCGAGTCGCCGGTGCTGCACGGCATCAGCTTCGGAGCCGCGGCCGGTGAGACGGTCGCCATCGTGGGGTCGAC
Organism: Nephotettix cincticeps; assembly: GCA_023375725.1. Lineage (NCBI taxonomy): Eukaryota > Metazoa > Arthropoda > Insecta > Hemiptera > Cicadellidae > Nephotettix > Nephotettix cincticeps. The sequence goes on from JAGISJ010000042.1 coordinate 33,533, forward strand.
CGGGGCGGGCAAGACCACGTTGATCTCACTCATTCCGCGCCTCTTCGACGTCACGGGCGGGACGGTCCGGGTCGGAGGGGTGGACGTGCGCGAGGCCGACCTCGACGCACTGTGGAAGACCATCGGCATCGTGCCGCAGCGTCCCTTCCTCTTCAGCGGGACGGTCGCCTCCAACCTGCGGTTCGGCCGCGAAGAGGCCACCGACGACGAGCTGTGGGCAGCGCTCGAGATCGCGCAGGGCAAGGACTTCGTCGCGCAGATGGAGGGCGGGCTCGATGCCCGCATCGCGCAGGGCGGCACCAACGTCTCGGGCGGCCAGCGTCAGCGTCTGGCCATCGCCCGCGCGATCGTGCATCAGCCCGACATCCTGGTGTTCGACGACTCGTTCTCCGCTCTCGACCTCACCACCGATGCCCGTTTGCGCCAAGCCCTGTGGAGGCAGCTGCCGCACGTGACGAAGATCGTCGTCGCCCAACGGGTCTCCACCATCACCGATGCGGACCGGATCGTGGTGCTCGACGACGGGCCGCATGGTCGGCGTCGGCACGCATGAGGAGCTCCGGGAGACGAACGCGACCTACCGAGAGATCGTCGAGTCGCAGCTGGGGGTGGAAGCATGAGCACTCCCGACACCCTCACCGAGGAGGAGCGCCTCGAGCTCGAGATGGCCGAGCAGGCCCGTCAGACCTCGGGCGACTGGGACAGCGTCAAGCCCGGCAAGGCCGACGACTTCGGCAAGAGCTTCGGGCGGATGATCGGCCTCCTGCGTCCGCACGCCGTCGCGTTCGTCTTCGTCTCCGTGCTCGGCGCGATCGGCGTCGTGCTGGCCGTCATCGCGCCGAAGGTGCTCGGCGAGGCGACGAACATCATCTTCGAAGGGTTCGTGTCGGCGTCGCTGAGCGCGACGTTCCCCGCGGGCGCCACACAGGGCCAGGTGGTCTCGGCCCTCCAAGGCGGCGGGGCAGAACGACTTCGCCAACATCGTCGCGGGGTTCAGCGACTTCCGCGTCGGAGCCGGAGTGGACTTCGACCGCCTGAGCCAGGTCGTCGTCATCGTGCTCGCGATCTACGTCGTCTCCTCGTTCCTGAGCTGGATCCAGGGCTACGTCATCAACGTGATCATGGTCCGCACGATGTGGCGCCTGCGTGAGTCGGTCGAGGCGAAGATCAACCGTTTGCCTCTGTCGTACTTCGACCGCGTGCAGCGGGGCGAACTCATCTCGCGCGTGACCAACGACATCGACAACATCACCCAGACCATGCAGCAGTCGCTGTCGAGCGTCGTCACCTCCGTGCTCACCGTCGTCGGCGTGCTCGTCATGATGTTCTCGATCTCGTGGCAGCTGGCCCTGGTCGCCCTCGTCTCGCTGCCGTTGATGGGTGTCATCTTCGGAGTCATCGGACCGCGGTCGCAGAAGGCGTTCGGCGTCCAGTGGCGCAAGGTCGGCCGACTCAACGCCCGCGTGGAGGAGTCCTTCTCGGGTCACGCGCTCGTGAAGGTCTTCGGACGCCAGGAGGACTCGCGGGCGAAGTTCCAGGCCGAGAACGAGGAGCTGTGCGAGGCGAGCTTCACGGCGCAGTTCCTGTCGGGCGCCATCATGCCCGGCATGATGTTCGTCGGAAACCTCACGTACGTGGGCATCGCGGTGCTCGGCGCGCTCATGGTCGCCAGCGGCAATCTGCGGCTCGGCGACGTGCAGGCGTTCATCCAGTACTCGCAGCAGTTCACCCAGCCTCTGTCGCAGCTGGGCGGCATGGCCGCGGTCGTTCAGTCCGGCACCGCCTCGGCCGAGCGCGTATTCGAGCTGCTCGACGCGGAGGAGCAGGACCCCGACGCGCCCGATGCCCCACGACCTGCGCATGGGGCGGGTGTGATCGAGTTCGAGAACGTCCGGTTCTCGTACACCCCCGATCGGCCGCTCATCACCGACCTCTCGTTCCGCGTGGAACCGGGCCAGACGGTGGCCATCGTCGGCCGACCGGAGCCGGCAAGACGACCCTGGTCAACCTCATCATGCGCTTCTATGAGCTCGACGGCGGTCGCATCCTCCTCGACGGGCAAGACATCGCCGAGCTCACCCGTGACGACGTGCGCTCGCGCACCGGCATGGTCCTCCAGGACCCGTGGCTGTTCGCCGGGACGATCCGCGACAACATCCGCTACGGCCGCGAGAGTGCGACCGACGAAGAGATCGTGGACGCGGCCGTGGCGACCCGGGTCGACAAGTTCGTGCACTCGCTCCCCGACGGCTACGACACCGTGCTCGACGAGGACGCGTCCAACGTCTCGGCCGGAGAGAAGCAGCTCATCACGATCGCGCGCGCGTTCGTCGCCCAGCCCTCGGTGCTGATCCTGGACGAGGCGACCTCGTCGGTCGACACCCGCACCGAGCTGCTGTTGCAGCACGCCATGGCGGCGCTGCGCGAAGGGCGCACCTCGTTCGTGATCGCCCACCGCCTCTCGACGATCCGCGACGCCGGACCTCATCCTGGTGATGGAGCACGGAGACATCGTCGAGAAGGGCACACACGACGAGCTCATCGCCGCCCAGGCGCGTACTGGCGCCTCTACCGCTCGCAGTTCGAGCAGGCTGCGCGCGGCGACGTCGGACGTCGAGGAGGAGAAGGCGGGTTCCGAGGGTGCGACGGCGGCGTCCGCGCCGGAGTCGATCGGTCCGGAGGCCTCCTGACGGGCGGCGCGGGCGTCCTCAGCGGGTGAACCCCGCGTCGGCGTTCACCCTGTCCCGCCAGTGGAGCAGCGGTCCGAGCGACGCGAGGTCGTAGTCCCGGTCCCCGCCCAGGGCGGGCACGATCAAGCGCACGCCGAGTGCGTACAGGCGGGGCGCAGCATCCGGTTCCAGGAGCGGTCCGAATCCGCGCACCGTCGACCCCGACGCGATCTCGATCTCGGCGGGATCGCGTCCTTCGCGCGCACACCACTCGTGCAGCACCGCGATCTTGTGCGCAAAACTCGTCCAGCGAGGCGAACGCGTGCCAGATGTCGGCATGCCGCGCCACGAGCCGGAGGGTCTTGCGTTCCCCCTGACCTCCGATCAGCACCGGGATGCTGCGGCTCGGCGGCGGTGTCAGCGCCGCCCAGCGCGAACGGATCCGCGGGAGGGCCTCGGCCAGGTCATCGAGGCGGCTGCCCACCGTGCCGAACTCGTACCCGTACTCGTCGTAGTCGGGCTGGGCCCAGCCCGACCCGGTGCCGAAGATCAGGCGACCCGTGCCGTCTCGCACCGAGATGCGGTCGACGGTGCGCGCCATGTCGGCCTGCAGGTCGGGGTTGCGGAAGGAGTTGCCGTTGACCAGAGGTCCGAACTCCACGCGTTCGGTCGACTCCGCGATGGCCGCGAGCGTCGTCCACGCCTCCAGGTGCTCGCCGTCGAAGGGCTCGGTCAACGGGAAGAAGTGGTCCCACGTGAAGACGGCGTCGACGCCGAGGTCTTCGGCGCGCAGCACCGCATCGCGCAGCAGCGCCCACGGTGTGTGCTGCGGTGCCAGCTGGACTCCGACGCGCACGGGTCGGTGCTCTGCGGGGTGGACGGTCGCGCGGCTCACGTGGGCAGCCTCGCTCACCGTGGCTCGATCCGCAACACCGTCGGCGACTCGCCGAGGGGGAGGTCGTCGACGATCCGCAGGGAGCGCGCGAGCGCATCCACCGCGCCGATCACGGTGCCGAACCGCTCACGGTCGGAGCAGACGGCCGTGACGGTGGCGAAATGGGTGCCGGTGTCCCACGTGTAGGTCGCGAAGGGCGGAGTGCGCGGGTCGACGGGCAGCGGCATCGCGAGCTTCTCACCCACCCCCAGGTACGTGCCTCGGAAGGTCTCGGTGTCGTCGTACTCCATCGGCATCATCGCGCGCGCCGTGCGCAGCTGCGGTGTCGCCTCCTGCAGCTGCGCCATCACCACGAGCAGGTCGGGGTCGGTCCGGTACACCCAGACCAGCACGCGGCCGGCCGCTCGGCGCATCAGCAGGGGCGCCGCCTGGCTCATCGCCCATGCCGCCAGCCGGCTGCCGGGACGCTCCTCGGCACCCATCGCGCGGTTGGCCTGCGCCAGCAGCATCCGGATCGCCTTCCTGCGATGACGTCGGCCGCGCAGTCCCAGAGAGTCGGTCACCGGCACCCAGAGCGCCCGGTCGGCATCGGCCTGCAGTCGTGGCATTGCTCCAGCGTACGGCGACGGTCGCACGGGCGGCGGAGCGCACGTATTCGGGAGAGACGGATGCTGTGCCTGCACCCGCGTCGGCCGTGCGCGCGTCGCGCTCCGCTGCCAGATGCTCGACCCGTCCGCATCCCCCTGTCGCGGCGAGGGCCACCGGGGGTCGGCGAGGAGCCTCGGGTAGGCTGATCCACTCGTGCACCACCTCGTGCGACCCGCCCACGCCGCAGAGATAGGCAGCAGCCCGTGACCCCTTCCGAGACGCCCACCCCCGACGATCCGACGCCGGTGCGAGACCGGCGCCCCCTGACGATCCTCATCGGCGCCGACACGTTCCTGCCGCACGTGAACGGCGCCGCGCGCTTCGCGGAGCGCCTCGCCGCGGGGCTGGTCGCGCGGGGCACGACGTGCACGTCGTGGCCGCGAGTGACGGCCACCGCAACGCCGGCACGTTCACCGAGGTCATCGAGGGTGAGCCGATGACGATGCACCGCATCCCGTCGCACCGCTTCCTTCCGCACGACTGGCTCACGTTCGTGCTGCCGTGGATGGCCAAGCACTACGCGCGGAAGGTGCTCGACGAGGTCAGGCCCGATGTCGTCCACATCCAGTCCCACATCGTGATCGGGCGGGGCCTGGCCCGGGAGGCGCGCAAGCGCGGCACCCCGGTGATCGCGACGAACCACGTCATGGCCGAGAACATCCTCGACTTCACCACGTTGCCCGACTTCCTCGACCGCATCTTCGTCAAGATCGCCTGGGCGGATGCGAAGCGCACGTTCGCCTTGACGCGCGCGGTGACGACACCCACGCGCCGCGCCGCGGACTTCCTCGAGCAGACCATCCAGATCACCGATGTGATCCCGATCAGCTGCGGCATCGATCGACGCAACTACACGCCTGATCTGTCGCCCCGCGACGCCAACCGCATCCTGTTCGTCGGCCGCCTCACGACCGAGAAGCACATCGACGTGGTGCTGAAGGCGCTCGCGAAGCTCGAGCCCGCGCTGGGCGCGACCTTCGACATCGTGGGCGGCGGAGATCAGCGCAAGAACCTCGAACAGCTCGTGCAGCAGCTCGGCCTGAGCGCAAAGGTGACGTTCCACGGGCGCACCTCGGAGGACGACCTGCGCGCGCTGTACTCGCGGGCGAGCGTCTTCGCGATCGCGTCGATCGCCGAGCTGCAGTCGATCGCGACGATGGAGGCGATGGCGTCGGGCCTGCCCATCGTCGCGGCCAACGCCGTCGCGCTCCCTCACCTGGTGCACGACGGCGAGAACGGCTACCTCTTCGAACCCGGCGATGTCGACGAGCTCGCGGCGCGGCTCACGGATGTGCTCACCGCCGACGCCGACACGCGTCGCGCGATGCAGCAGGCCTCCCTCGACGGGGTCGAGATCCACGACATCACCCGCACGCTCGACACCTTCGAGGCGCTGTACCGCGGCGAACCGCTCCCGGCCTGACATGCACGTCGTGATGTTCGGCGACCAGCACGTCGAGACGCTCGGCGGCGCGCAGGTGTCGATGAGGCTGCAGCGGCGGTTCCTCGAACGCGCCGGGCACCTCGGTCACCGTCGTCGCGCCGGCGCGCGTCACGGTACCGCCCGCCACCGGGGCGTCGCCGACGACCCGGCGTACGTCGACATCCCTTCGATCCCCATCACGCCCGATCGGGAGTACGCGTTCTCGTGGCCCGGCGTCCGCGCCGATCGCGCGATCGACCGCGCTCTGTCGGCGCGGCCCCCGGTCGACGTCGTGCACGTGCAGGCGGACTTCTGGGGTGCTTTTCTCGGCTACCGCTTCGCCGCCGGCAGGGCCTTCCGGTGGTGCACACGATGCACAACCGGGTCGACGTGGGGATCGCCGCGACCACGCCGTTCCCGTCGCTGGTGCTGCGCGCTCTGGGCGCGTGGCAGCGCCGCGCGCTCCGCCCGTTCGCGAGCCCGATCCCGGACGCAGGGCGAGACGGGTGGGCGTACCTCCGCCGTTTCGCCGTGCGAGCGCGTGCGGGTCACGACGCCCTCGACCCATTTCGCCCGACGGCTTGAGCAGCACGGCGCCGTCCCCCCGGCGGGAGGTGTCGATGTGGTGTGGAACGGCATCGACGACGACCTGCTCGACCGGGCGCTGGCGGATGCTCCGCCCCACCGCGTGCCCGGACGGCCCCGGCTCGTCTGGCTCGGACGCATGAGCCCCGAGAAGCGCCTGCTGCCGTTCCTGGAGGCGCTGCGGCTGTCGGGCGCGCCGGTCGATGTCGAGGTGATCGGCGGCGGCGCCCAGCTCGCCGCCGCGCGCCGTCTCGTGGCGAACGGGGTGGGCGCAGCATCCGTCGTGTTCGCCGGACGCCTGCCGTATGCCGAGACGCTTCGCCGGATCGCCTCCGCGGACGCGGTGGTGCAGACCTCGATCGGATTCGAGACCCAGGGCATGACGATCTTCGAGGCGGCGGCCTTGGGTACGCCCGCGATCGTGAGCGATCCCGATCTGGCCGGCGAGCTGGGATCGGGATTCTGGGCGGTCGGCGGGGGAGTGGATGCCGCGCCCGCGCGGCCGGACGCGTCCGTCGAGGCGTTGGCGGCGGCTCTGTCGCAGGCCGCCGCCGACATCACCGCGGGGACGCCGGTGCCGCCCGATCCGAGTGTCCGGGACCGGTTCCGGCAGTCCTCCCGCACCGCCGCGATGATCGAGGTCTATCAGCGAGCGCTGCGCGGCTGATCGCGGCAGCTCAGGGAAGCCGCCGCCAGTCGGTGGGCACTCGACGGTAGCCGTCGGTGAAGAGGGCGACGATCGTGGCGGTGACGGCCACGACCGACAGGACGATGAGGGCGAAGACGAGGATCATGGCAAGGAAGCTACGCTTGCATATATTCTGCCACGACTGGCAGAATGGCCACCGGTAGTACTTTTTCTGCCATGTCCTCAAATGCTGAATCCGTCCTCTCGGGAGAACGCCCATGAAGACCGTCGCCGTCGTCGTCCAGCACGGATTCGCCCCGTTCGAGTTCGGTCTCGCGTGCGAGGCGTTCGGCCTCGACCGCTCGAACGACGGCATCGAGCCGTTCGACTTCCGCATCGTGACGGCCGAGCCCGGCGCCATCGCCAGCAACCTGGGGTTCTCGATCAATGTCACCGACGGCCTCTCCTTCGCCGACGAGGCCGACCTGGTCGTGATCACACCCGTGCCGCGCGACAGCTGGCCTCGGGTCGACCTTCGCGTGGCCGGGGTCATCCGCCGCGCGGTGGACCGTGGCGCATGGCTGCTGACCGTGTGCAGCGGCTCGTTCGTCGTTCGCCGCATCCGGAGTGCTCGACGGGCGGCGCGCGACCACCCACTGGATGTACGCCGACACGATGGCGGCGATGTACCCGGAGATCGATGTCGATCCCGACGTGCTCTACGTCCAGCACGACAGAATCATCACGAGCGCCGGAAACGGCCGCCGGGCTGGATGCCTGCCTGCACCTGCTGCGGCAGGAGCTCGGTGCCGAGGTGACCAACCGCATCGCTCGCCGCATGGTCGTGGCCCCGCAGCGCGACGGCGGCCAGGCGCAGTTCATCGATCGTCCGCTGCCCGAGTCGACCTCGCTGTCGCTCGCGCCCGTCACCGACTGGATGGTGCAGAACCTGCGGGAGAACCTGTCGGTCGATCAGCTGGCCGCCAAGGCGCACATGTCGCCGCGCACGTTCGCCCGGCGCTTCAAAGCCGACCACGGCACCACACCGGCGGCGTGGCTCGCGCGTCAGCGGCTGATCCACGCCCAGCGGCTCCTGGAGAAGACCGATCTCGGGCTCGACCGGATCGCCTGGGAGAGCGGCTTCGGGTCGGCCGCGGTCCTGCGTCAGAACTTCGCGCGGGTGCTGGGCACGACGCCGACCGCCTATCGTGCGACGTTCAGCTGCCGCGAAGAGCGCGACTCCGAACTCGTCGCCTGAGGTCGCCCCTCCGGCGCGGGCCTTGCCGCGACATCGGGGCTGCGCTAAACTTGAGTCTAGAACGCTCAACTTTGTGGGCGCATCGAAGACTTCAGGAGACAGACATGAACGCACAGCCCCAGCCCGGGCAGGAGGAGCAGCAGAGCGCCCTCGACCAGTTCGGGATCAACCTCACCGACCGTGCCCGCCAGGGCAAACTCGACCCCGTCATCGGGCGTGACAGCGAGATCCGGCGCGTCAGCCAGGTGCTCACCCGCCGCACGAAGAACAACCCCGTCCTCATCGGCGAGCCCGGCGTCGGCAAGACCGCCGTCGTGGAGGGCCTCGCCCAGCGGATCGTCGCCGGCGACGTCGCCGAATCGCTCAAGGACAAAGAGCTCGTCTCCCTCGACATCTCCGCCCTCGTGGCCGGTGCGAATGTACCGCGGCCAGTTCGAGGAGCGGCTCAAGAGCGTGCTGAAGGAGATCACGGAGTCCGACGGCAAGGTCATCACCTTCATCGACGAGCTGCACGTGCTCATGGGTGCGGGCGGCGGCGAAGGCTCGGTCGCGGCATCCAACATGCTCAAGCCCATGCTGGCCCGCGGCGAGCTGCGTCTGATCGGGGCGACGACTCTGAACGAGTACCGCGGAATTCATCGAGAAGGATGCCGCGCTCGAGCGCCGCTTCCAGCAGGTGTACGTCGGGGAGCCCTCGGTGGAGGACACCGTGGCGATCCTGCGGGGACTCAAGGAGCGCTACGAGGGCCCACCACAAGGTGGCGATCGCCGACACGGCGCTGGTGGCAGCCGCGTCCCTCTCGCACCGTATACATCCCGTCTCGGCAGCTCCCCGACAAGGCCATCGACCTGATCGACGAGGCCGCGTCGCGCCTGCGCATGGAGATCGACTCCGCGCCGCTGGAGATCGACGAGCTTCGCCGGCACGTAGATCGCCTGAAGCTCGAAGAGCTGGCGCTGAAGAAGGAGAAGGACGAGGCCTCGAAGGAGCGCCTGGCCGCCCTGCGCGAGGACGCTTCGGGCGGAGCAGGAGCGACTCGGCGAGCTGCAGGTGCGCTGGGAGCGCGAGCGCGCCTCCCTCAACCGGGTCGGTGACCTCAAGACCCAGCTCGACGCCGGCGCGCATGCAGGCCGAGCGTGCCCAGCGCGAGGGGAACCTCGAGAAGGCGTCGCGCCTGCTGTACGCCGAGATCCCGGCGCTTGGAGCGCCAGCTCGTCGAGGCCGAGCGGGACGAGCCCGCCGGCGACCGGATTGGTGGGTGACCAGGTCACCGACGAAGACATCGCGGCGGTCATCGCGGCATGGACGGGCATCCCGGTGGGGCGCCTCCTGCAGGGCGAGACCGAGAAGCTGCTGCACCTGGAGGCCGAGCTCGGCAAGCGCCTCATCGGTCAGAAGGACGCCGTGAAGGCCGTCTCCGACGCCGTGCGCCGCTCGCGCGCCGGCATCAGCGACCCGAATCGGCCGACCGGATCGTTCCTCTTCCTCGGCCCGACCGGTTGTCGGAAAGACCGAGCTTGCCAAGGCGTTGGCGGAGTTCCTCTTCGACGACGAGCACGCCATGGTGCGCATCGACATGTCGGAGTACGGCGAGAAGCACTCCGTCTCGCGGCTGGTGGGTGCCCCTCCGGGCTACATCGGCTATGAGCAGGGCGGCCAGCTCACCGAGGCCGTGCGGCGACGCCCCTACAGCGTCGTGCTGCTGGACGAGGTCGAGAAGGCCCACCCCGAGGTGTTCGACGTGCTGCTGCAGGTGATGGACGACGGTCGCCTGACCGACGGTCAGGGCCGAACGGTCGACTTCAAGATCGTCATTCTGATCCTCACCTCCAATCTCGGCTCGCCGATCCTCATCGATCCGACGCTGTCGCCCGAGCAGAAGCGTGAGCAGGTGCAGGCGCTGGTGCGCCAGGCGTTCAAACCCGAGTTCATCAACCGCCTCGACGACATCGTCATCTTCCAGGCGCTCACCGAGGACGACCTGGCCCAGATCGTCGAGCTGGCGGTGTTCGCCCTGCAGAGGCGGCTGCGCGATCGCCGGCTGACCCTCGCGGTCACGCCCGACGCCCGCGCCTGGCTCGCCGAGCGCGGCTACGACCCGGTGTTCGGCGCCCGGCCGCTGCGCCGGCTCATCCAGTCCGAGATCCAGGACCGCCTCGCGATGGCCCTCCTGGCCGGCAGGGTGCGCGACGGCGATCTGGTGCGGGTGGATGTCGACGCCTCCGGATCCTCCCTGGCGCTGACCAGCGGCGGGGCGGCGGCAGCATCCGTGGCCTCCGACGACGACGAGGTGATCGAGGCGGTCCTCGACGAGGACTGAGCCTCGAGCACTGCCGGTCGTCTCGAGCACTGCCGGTCGTGACCGAGGGGCGCCAGCGACGAGACGAAACGGGGAGAACCCCGAGGGGATCGGTCCGTTTCGTCTCGCTGCGCTCGCTCGACGACCGGGGGCGGGCGAGGCGAGATAGCGTCAGAGGGTGACCCCGAGCGAACGAGCGTGCTGCGCACGGCTGCGGCGCTCGGGGCGTCCACCCACCCGGGGCCGAGCGCGGTGGTGACCACCATCGCCGTGGTCCTCGGGGTCGCGGCCGGGCTCGACCCGTGGCGGATCGTCGTCCTCGGGGGGCGATCCTGCTCGGGCAGCTCTCGGTCGGCCTGTCGAACGACGCCTTCGACGCCCGCCGCGACCGTGAGACGGGCCGCGCAGACAAGCCGCTGGCCCGGGGCGAAGCATCCGTCCGCGCGGCGTGGATCGCCGCCGGGACGACCCTCGCCGGTTCTCTCGCGCTGTCGGCGATCCTCGGGATCGGGATGCTGGTGGCCCACGCGATCGCCCTGGCCGCGGCGTGGGCGTACAACGCGGGCCTGAAGAGCACGGCGTTCTCGGTCGCACCGTTCGTGGTGAGCTTCGGTCTCCTGCCGTCGCTGGCGACCCTGGCGGCGGCGTCGCCGCGTCCCGCCGCGGCCTGGGCGTGGATCGCCGGGGCGGCCATCGGCGTCGCCGTTCACGTCACCAATGTGCTCCCCGACCTCGACGACGACGCCCGCACCGGCGTACGGGGGCCTGCCGCACCGGCTCGGACGCACGGCCGGCGTGGTCGTTGCCGCGACGGCGCTCGTCGCGGGGGCGGTGGCGGTGCTCGTCGGGCCCCTCCTCGGTCCGTTCGCCGACTCCGCGCCGGTCTCGCCGTTCGCCGCCGCCGCCTTTCGCGCTCGCCGTGGCCCTTGCCGCGGTCGGCCTCGTGCTGGGGCTGGTCCGCAGGCCCGGTCGCGGGGTGTTCCGCCTCGTGATGCTCGCTGCGCTGCTGCTGTGCGTGCAGCTCGCCGCGAGCGGCCAGTCGCTGCTCGGCTGACGCCGCTTCCGGCCGGGCCCGGCTCGGGCCGTCTGCCCGCCCGGGCCCGCCCGGCCCGCCCAGCCCGGCTCGGGCCGCCCAACCCGGCCCGGTCTGCCCCGCCCGGCCCGTCTCGGCCCGCCCCAGCCCGGCTCGGGCCGCCCCTTCGGCCTGGCCTCGCCCCCGGCCTGGCCCCCGCTGCCGTGCACAACGCAGGAGATCCGCGGGCCGCGGCATCCGGGGTCAGGCGTCGGGGTCGAGGCCCATCGCGTAGGCGTGCGCGAACGCGCGGCCGATCGGGGGTGCGAGGGCGCCGCGCAGGACCGCGCTTCGCGCGCCGTGCGCCCACGGGCCGAGCGGGCGCCCGAGCGCGGTGTTGACGGCGGCCAGTCGGGCGGCTGTCCTCGCCGCGCGCACGCGTCGCCGCTCCCAGCGGGTCAGCTCGGCGTCGGGGGCGATTCCGGTGCGCGCCCACGTGACCAGAATCGGGGCGAGGGTCGCCGCGTCGAGGAGCCCCAGGTTCATGCCCTGCCCGCCGATCGGACTCACCTCGTGCGCGGCGTCGCCGATGACGACGACACGGCCGCGTCGCAGTGCCGGCGACACCACGCGGCGCACCCCGAACGACGACGCCTCCGTGACGGATGCCGCGGCCCCGCCTCCCCGCGTCGCTCGAGCGCCGACGCCAGGCGGGCTGCTGCGCGCGCGGCCGGCCCGTCTGCGGCGGGAGGGCGGTCCCACACCACCATGCGGCGGTGTCCGCCCGGCAGCGGGAAGGACTCCAGCACACCGTCGCCGTCGAGGTTCACCACGGCGATCCGGTCGTCCTCGCGGTCTCCGACGGCGACGTCGGCCATGAGGTATCTGTCGGGGTAGACGTGCGTGGGGACCCGCCGGTAGACCGTCGACCTCCCCGACCACCCGCCGGCGACGACCACGATCGGGGTGCGCAGTGAGGCCCCTCCGTCGACGCAGACCTCGGCGGCATCCTCGCCGTCGGTCACCCGCGTCACCGTGACCCCTCGTGACACCGGGCCGGCGTGAGAGCGCAAGACCTCCTCGGTCGCCGCCTGCGGCAGGGTCGCCACGAACGGGAAGCGGATCGAGAGACGATCGAAGCGCACGACGCCGAGCACGCGACCGTCGGCGCGCGCCTCGCCGCGGTCGACGCGCACCGCGCGCGCGAGCAGCTCGGCGGTCAGACCGCTGTGCTCCAGAGCGGCCAGCACGGGCGCGTGGATGCCGATCGCCCGAGTGCCGGAGCCCGCGGCGGTGCGGCGCTCCACGACCTCGACGTCGACCCCGGCCTGACGGAGCAGGCCCGACAGCAGCAGCCCGACCGGCCCCGCGCCCACGATGAGCACATCAGCCATCGCCGCTCCCATCGGCGGTGCCCGCGGCGACGGCCAGCAGCAGACGGAACGGTGCGGGATGCTCCACGCGCCACCCCGGCAGAGCTGCGGTCAGCTCATCCGCGCGGTAGCTGCGGCGGATCGAGCGCAGACCGTCCGTGCGCAGGAACGTCCCCGGAGCCAGAGGCGTGATGCCGGCGGCGTACAGCGCATACGCCCACCTCCCGCGCGCGATGTCGGCGTGCAGCACCACTCCGCTCGACAGCGCGCGCGGGAGTCCGTCGCGAACGAGGCCAGCTCTCCCGCGGTGAGGTGGTGCAGCACATGGTTCGACAGCACGACATCGAACCGCTCGCCGGCCGCCACGAGCGCGGACGAGTCGGTGCAGCGGAAGCTCACGAGGGCGCCCGCGCGCCCGCGCGCCACCTCCCACGCGCGGGGGTCGGGATCGACGCCGACCCAGGAGGCGTCCAGCCCGTCGCGCTCCGCCATGCGCGCGAGTCGTGCGACCACGTCGCCGCCGCCGCATCCGAGGTCGAGCACGCGGGCAGGTCGGTCGAGTCCGGCGAGGACGGGCCGGATGCGCCGGCGGTACACCGTGCCCCACCCCGAGACCAGCCGATTCACCACACCGAAACGGCGCAGGGTGGCCCGCAGGCGATCGGGATCGCAGTCGGGGTCGTCCATGAGCTCGGGCAGGTCGACGGCCCGCATCGACAGGTTCATGCCGGACTCGGCATGCGCTTGGTCATCAGCGCCGACTCGACGGTCAGCCCCGGCCCGAACGCGAGCCCTGCCACGCGCGCGCCGTCGACGACGGCGGTGTCGTGCAGCATCCGTCGCAGGATGAACAGCACGGTCGCGCTCGACATGTTGCCGTAGTCGCGGAGCACCGCGCGCGAGTCGGCGAGGGCGTCGCCGCCGAGGGCCAGCGCGCCCTCCACGCGATCCAGGATGCTGCGCCGCCCGGGTGCACGGCCCAGCGATCGACCTCCCAGCCGTCTGCCGGCGACCCCTCGACGAACCCGCGGAGCGCATCGACGATCTCGCGACCGATCACCCGCGGGACCTCGGCGGTGAGTGTCATCTCGAAGCCGTGGTCGCCGATCGTCCACGCCATGGCGCGCTCCCCGTCGCGCGTGAGGGCGGTGGCGAAACGGTCGAGCTCGAGCACCGGTCCCGGCGCAGGCGCCGCTGCCGACACCACGGCCGCCGCCGCCCCGTCGGCGAAGACCGACGACGCGACGATCTGGTCGGGATCCGCCTGCGCGCGGAATGTGCAGGCTGCACAGCTCGGCACACACCACGAGCACCACGGCCTCGGGTGCGCTCGCGCAGATGCGCGACGCGGCGCGCAGGGCCGGGAACGCCGCCGCGCACCCGAGAAAGCCGAGGTGGTCGCGCTCGACCGTCGAGGGCAGGCCGAGATCGCGCACGAGTCGGTAGTCGGGCCCCGGTGCGAAGAAGCCGGTGCACGACGCCGTGACGACGTGCGTCACGGCGGACGGATCGACGGGCGCCTCGCGCAGCGCGATCCGCGCGGCCTCGGCGAAGAGCGCCGGAGCCTCGGCGGTGTAGCGGGCGTTGCGCACACCCCGTCGACGGCGCGCCCAGCACCCCGTCGGCGTCCACGAAGTCGCCGGTGCCCCCGGCGAGCTCGGGGAGGACGGTGTGGCGGTTCTCGATCGCCGCGGCATCGAAGGCGGCGTGGACGAGCCGGGCGGCGAGCCGGTCGTACCCGGGCTGGCGGGCGAAGAAGTCGCGCACGGCAGGCTGCGCCAGGGTCGTCGGCGGAACGGCGGTGCCGATCGACAGGATGCGCGCGGGCATGATTCACCCTACGCCGGTGCGGGCGGGGCGCGGGCCGGGGTTGCGGGCCCGGGACGGGTGTGCGACGGCCCGCGCACCGATCCCCGTGACCGGTCATCGTCGGCCGGTCACCCGGGCCCGGTCACCCGGGCTCGCTCACCCCGGGCCCGGTCACACGAGACTCGCGCGGGACATTAGCCTGGCGCCATGACTGTTGCCACAGCCGACCTCTACGACGAACGCGGCGATGAGCTCGACTCGCTCGGCCTGCAGCTGCGAGACCTGGGCGGTCGCACGGCCTTCGACGGCCCGATCCGCACGGTGCGCTGCCATCGCGACAACGCGCTCGTCAAGCAGATCCTCGCCACCGACGGCGACGGCGCGGTGTGCTCGTCATCGACGGGGGCGGCTCGCTCGAGTCCGCGCTCGTGGGCGATCTGATCGCCGCGTCGGCGGTCGCCCACGGCTGGGCCGGCATCATCGTCCACGGCGCCGTGCGCGACAGCCGCGCCCTGGCCGACCTCGAGCTCGGGAGTGAAGGCGCTCGGCACGAACCCGCGAAAGAGCGCGAAAGACGGCGTGGGCGAGGTCGACGTCCCCGTGACCATCGCGGGTGTCGTCTTCTCGCCCGGCCGGCCACGTATGGGCCGACGCGGACGGCGTGCTCGTCGAGCGCTGACCACCGGACGCGCACAAGAGATCTCTCACGGCGTCCAGCGATACGCCCCGCCGGACGCGGCGGCGAACGCCTCGGCGACCGAGGCGCGCAGCGCGGGATCGCTCACGTACGCCACGGCCGTCTCCGCAAGGGCTGTCGCAGCATCCACCGCCGCATCGAGAGCAGCTGGCCGTACCGTGAGGTCGGCGAATGCGGCGTTGTGCGGGAAGACATCGTCGGGACCACCCAGTCCGATCGTCGGGTGAAGGCAGGGGACCACGCGGCTGACGTTGCCCATATCGGTCGACGGACCGCCCTGGGGAGCGACGGACGGCGGCGGAGGGATGACGTGCCCGCGCCGTGCGAGAGCATCCGTCCACAGCCCGGTCAGGATGACGTTGGTGTGCAGTGGCAGATACGGCGGCACCGGGTCGATGTCGATCTCGGCCCGTGTGCCCGTCGCGAGCGCCGCGCCCTCGAGCACGGCGGCGACCCGGTCGGTGAGGTCACGGAGCGTTCCGATCTCGGCGGACCGCACGTAGAAGAGTGCTCCAGCGCGCTCGGGCACGATGTTGGGGGCGGCTCCACCGTCGGTGATAATGCCGTGGATCCGATCCGTGGGCAGGATGTGCTGCCCGCAGCTGCGCCACGCTCTGATACGCCGTGACGACCGCGTCGAGCGCGTTGCGCCCCAGCCAGGGCGCTCCCGCCGCGTGAGCCGCACGACCGTGATAGGTCACCGCGACCCGCCGTACGCCCGTGGTGCGCTGGCCCAGCACCGACGATGTGCCCGATCCGCTGGAAGGATGATGCACCATTCCTGCTGCGTCGACGTCATCGAAGCCGCCGGCGCGGATGATCAGCTCTTTGCCGCCACCGTTTCTCCTCCGCGGGGGTTCCGGATCAAGCGAGAGCCGCCCGCCCGCACGATCGACCAGGGGTGCCGCGGCGAGGAACGCGCCGACGGCAACGGCCGCGATGACGTTGTGTCCGCACGCGTGCCCGATGCCGGGGAGGGCGTCGTACTCGGCAATGATCGCGAAGTGGGGGGCGGATGGGGTATTCGCACCGATCGTGGCGCGCAACGCGGTCGCCAGCCCGAACGCGCCGACCTCGGCATCCACCCCCTCACTCGGTCAGGAGATCCGCGATGCGGGTCACGGACGCGTGCTCTTCGAACCCCACCTCGGGGTGCTCGTAGAGTGCACGCGCGAGTGCCCCGAGCTTTGGGCGCAGCCGTTCGACCGTGCGTGAGACGTCCGCCGCGGCGTCGGTCCCGATCGCCGGGACCGCTCCGTCCGGTGCCGCGGGCGTGGCATCCGTCACAGCTCGACCAGCGTGCCGTCAGCCCTGCGGAGGGTGAGAGCGAACGCCGCTTCGTCGCCCGCGACGACCTCGGCCGCGCCCTCGCCGAGCCCGAACGTGGTCAGGATCTGCCGGAGAGGCTGCGGATGTTCGACTCGCACGAACGACACGAGCTCGATCGAGGGGATGCCGCTCAGCCCCGGGTGCGGTGTGGTGCTCGGCCGTGTCTCCGCGCACCGAGAGGGTCGGGTCGCCGTCGAGGATGCCCTGCAGCACCTCGGCATAGGCGAGTAGCTCGCCCTCCCCGAAGGACGCCTCCAGCGAGGCGCGCTCGAGGCTGAACGGGTCGCCCGGACCGTTGATGTTGAGCTCGAGTGCCATCTTGTCGGGACCGAGGGTCAGGCGAAGCACGGTCTTCTCCTCCGACCCTTCGAAGCCGGTGGGCAGGTGCGTGACCGGCTTGAAGGTGATGACGATCTCACTGCGCCGGTCGCCGAGCGCCTTGCCCGAGCGCAGCGTGAACGGTACGCCCGCCCAGCGGGAGGTCGCGATCCCGACCGTCATCTCGGCGAGCGTCTCGGTCATGTTCGCGGGGTCGACGCCCTCCTCGTCGACGTACGAGGGGAAGCGCCGGTCGCCGACCGAGCCCGCGGTGTACCGGGCGCGGCGGGGGTTCGCCGCCGGGTCGCCGTTCCAGGGGGAGGTCGCCCGCAGCACCACGGCCTTCGCGTCGCGGAAGTCCATCGCGTCGAGCGTGGAGGGCGGGCCCATCGCGACCACCGCGAGCACCTGCAGCAGGTGGCTCTGGATCATGTCGACCAGCGCGCCCGCCTTGTCGTAGTAGCCCGCGCGGCCTTCCAGCCCGAGCGCCTCGTCGTAGCGGATGACGACCGACTCGATGTGCTCGGCCGACCAGACCGGCTCGAAGATCCGGTTGGTGAAACGCACGCCCAGCACGTTCAGCACCGTGGAACGCCCGAGGAAGTGGTCGATGCGGTGCACCTGGTCTTCGGGCACGAGGCCGGCGAGCTTCTGATTCAGCGCGTGGGCGCTGGCCTCGTCGGTGCCGAACGGCTTCTCCAGCGCAAGGATCAGCCCGTCCGGGATCGTCACCGACGACAGGGCGTCGCACGCCTTCGCCGCGACCGCCGGCGGCACGGCGAAGTAGAACGCCGGGCGTCCCGTCGCCAGGCCCAGAAGCATCTCCAGGTCTTTCGCGTCGGTGATGTCAGGCGGTGCGGTAGGTCGCTTCGGCCAGCACCTTCGACACCGCCGGGCCGGCGGCATCCACCGTCGCGAACGAGGCCGTGACGACCTCGCGCCACTTCGCGTCGTCCCAGTCGTCCATGCCCGCGCCGATCAGGCGGATGCGGTGATCGGGTTCGCGGGTGAGCAGCTGGCCGAGGGCCGGCATGAGAAGGCGAGAGGTGAGGTCGCCGGACGCGCCGAGGACGATCAGCGTGGTCTGGGTGTCGGTCATGCCGCCACATTAGCTCGCCTGGGACAATCGCCGAATGGCCTCCCCCATCGAGGATTACGCGATCCTCAGCGACTGCCACACGGCCGCCCTCGTCTCGCGCGACGGAAGCATCGACTGGCTCTGTCTGCCGAACTACGACTCCGCCTCCACGTTCGGCGCGCTGCTGGGCACGGAGGACCACGGGCGATGGATGCTGCGCCCCGCCGACCCCGACGCCCGGAGCACCCGCGCGTACGACGGCGACGGCTTCGTCCTCGTCACCCGCTGGGGAGAGCGCCGAGGGGGTGGCCGAGGTGGTCGACCTGATGCCGTTCGGCCAGCGCCGCGCGGAAGTCATCCGACGGGTGCGCGGCATCTCCGGCACGGTGGAGTTCACCCAGGAACTGCGGGTGCGCTTCGACTACGCACGCGCCATGCCGTGGATGCGGCAGGTCGGCACCCCTGAGCAGCCGGCGCTCGCCGCCATCGCCGGGCCCGACGCCCTCGTGCTGCGCGGCGCGGCGCTGCATCCGACCGACCACGCCCACGCCGGCACGGTCACCGTCACCGAGGGCGAGACCGTCGATCTCACCCTGACCTGGTTCCCGTCCCACCGCGACGCTCCGCCTCCGATCGACGTCGATGCCGCGATCGACGCCACGACCCGGTGGTGGCGGGCGTGGGGCGGCCGCATCACCCACCACGGCCCCCATCACGCCGAGGTGGTGCGTTCGCTGCTGGTGTTGCGCGCGCTCACCCACGAAGACACCGGCGGGATCGTCGCGGCGGCCACCACGTCGCTCCCCGAGGACTTCGGCGGGGTGCGCAACTGGGACTACCGCTACGTGTGGCTGCGCGACGCCTCTCTGACCCTGGAGGCGCTGCTCGAGCACGGCTTCACGGACGAGGCCACGCAGTGGCGGCATTGGCTGCTGCGGGCGATCGCCGGCGACCCGGGCGACGTGCAGATCATGTATGGCCTCGCGGGGGAGCGCGACCTGCCCGAGCGCGAGCTCGACAACTTCCCCGGGTACGACGGCGCCGCTCCCGTGCGCATCGGCAACGGCGCGGTGACTCAGTATCAGGCGGACGTGATGGGCGAGGTCATGGTGGCGCTGGAGGCCGCCCGTCTGGCCGGCGTCGAAGAGGGCCCGTACTCGTGGCCGCTCCAGCGTGCCCTGCTGGACTACGTCGAACAGCACCTCGACCGCCCCGACAACGGCATCTGGGAGATGCGCGGCGACCCCCCGCATGTTCACTTACTCGCGCGTGATGATCTGGGCCGCGTTCGACCGGGGCGTGCGGGCGGTGCGCGAGCACGGCTTCACCGGCCCCGCCGACCACTGGGAGGCGCTGCGCGAGCGTATGCGAGCCGAGATCGACGAGCACGGGTACGACGCCCAGCACGGCTTCTTCGTGCAGGCCTACGGCTCCACCGAGGTGGATGCCTCGCTGCTCCTGCTGCCCCAGGTCGGGTACTGCGCGCCCGACGACGAGCGCATGCTCGGCACGGTCGCCGAGATCGAGCGCCGCCTCATGCGCGACGGGCTGCTGCACCGCTACCGCACCCAGACCGCGGTGGACGGACTACCCGGCGATGAGCATCCGTTCCTCGCCTGCTCGTTCTGGCTCGTCGAGCAGTACGCGGCGTCGGGGCGCGACCACGACGCGCGGCTGCTCATGAACCGCCTGTGCGCCATCGCGAACGACGTCGGTCTGCTGTCGGAGGAATACGACGTGACGCTCCAGCGCCACGCCGGCAACACCCCGCAGGCCCTGTCGCACCTCGCGCTCGTGCGCGCCGCCGACGCCCTCACCGGCCGTCACGGCCGCGCCGCCCACCGCCGCTCCCGCTGAGCCCCCGTCCCCCTCGCCACGGCGAGCGGGCGAAGGGGAGGGGAGCGGATGCTGCGCTCAGCCGCGCAGCGCCTCGGTGAGCTTCACGCGCGCACCCATGCGAAGGAGGGAGTTCTGGTAGATCTTCGCGCCGAGGAGGATCGCGCCGACGCACGTGGCCAGCAGGATCAGCAGCGACAGCAGCGGCTCCCACCACTGCACCTCTCCCAGGAACAGGCGCAGCGGCATGCCGACCGGAGCCGAGAACGGCACGTACGACATGATCGTCAGCACGACGGGGTTGTCGTTGAAGAAGATCACCAGGAAGTACGGGGCCATGATCAGCATGGTGATCGGGAAGGTCGTCGAGCCGATGTCCTCCTGGCGCGAGACCATCGCTCCGGCCGCCGCGAAGAGCGCCGCCAGCAGCACGAACCCGAACAGGAAGAACACCGCGAACCAGAGGATGGGAGCGCCGAGCAGGCTCAGCAGCCCGCTCTGACCGATGACCGTGAGTCCCACGACGGCGATCGCGGCGAGCACGAGGATCTGCGCCATCGCCAGGATCGTGTTGCCGATCACCTTGCCGGCGAGCAGCGTCCGCGCGCGGATCGCCGAGATGAGGATCTCCACGACGCGCGTCTGCTTCTCCTCCACCACGCTCGCCGCGATCGTCGTGCCGAACAGGCTGGCGGCCATGAGGAAGACGACGCCGAACCCGATCGCCACGAAGTAGCGGATCGCGTCGTCGGTCTGGGCGGGCTCCAGCACCTGCACCGGAGGCACCTGCGCGAAGCGCAGCAGGAGCGAGGCCGGTGCGGACTTCTCGGCGACGATCGTGAAGCCGAAGGGCGCGGCCGACGGATCTCCGACGATCGCCGCGTCGACCTTGCCGTCGCTGACGAGCGCTTCGGCGGCGGCGCGATCGGACACCTCGGTGATCTGCAGCCCGTCGGCGGAGGGGAGGAGCGCCCCGCGCGTCGGCGGTCACCGCGACCGGCGTGCCGGACGGGTTCTGGGCGGCGAGCCCCCCCGAAGACCAGCCCCGCGAGGGCGAGGACGAACAGGATCGCGGTCGAGATCACGAAGGCCTTGCTGCGCAGCTTCGTGCTGATCTCGCGCTCGGCGACCAGCCAGACCGTGGCGGCCTCGCCCGGCGCCGACGGCCGGTGCGATCGCTGCGGCGTCGGAGCGAGGACGGGGGGTGCTGCGGGTCATCGGACGACCTCCCGGAAGATCTGGGCGAGGGTGGGATGCTGGGGCGCGAAGCTGCCGACGGCGCCCCGCGAGACGGCCTCACGCAGCACGCGCTGTGCGGTGGCGTCGGAGTCGACGTCGAACACGGCGTAGCCGCGTCGAAGTCGACGATGCTGACCCCCGGCTCGGCGCGCAGCCAGCCGGCGTCGCCCTCGGAGACCAGCTCGTAGCGCGGGGCCGCGTGCTCCGGCGCGCAGGGCCTCGCGCTCTCCCGCCGCGCGGATCGTCCCTCCGGCGATGATCACCAGGTCGTCGCACAGCCGCTCGACGAGCTCGAGCTGGTGCGATGAGAACAGCACCGCCACGCCCGCGGCGGGCCCGCTCCTGGAGCACCGCGGCGACGACGTCGACCGCGAGGGGGTCCAGGCCCGAGAAACGGCTCGTCGAGGATCAGGACCTCGGGGTCGTGCACGAGAGCGGCGGCGATCTGCGCCCGCTGCTGATTGCCGAGCGAGAGCGTCTCGACGGTGTCCTTCAGGCGCTCGCCGAGGCCCAGTCTCTCCAGGAGCGCGGTGGCGGAGGCCGCGGCATCCGTCTTGGAGTATCCGTGCAACCGCGCGAGGTACGAGATCTGCTCCCGCACCTTCATCTTCGGGTACAGCCCGCGCTCCTCCGGCATGTAGCCGAAGCGGCGCCGGTCGGCGGTGGTGACCGGAGTGCCATCGAGGATGACCGAGCCGGCGTCGGCGGCGAGCACGCCGAGGGCGATGCGCATCGTGGTGGTCTTTCCGGCGCCGTTCCCGCCGACGAAGCCGGTCAGGCGGCCGGGGGCCACGTCGAACGACACCGCATCGAGCACGTGATGGGTGCCGTAGCTCTTGTGGAGGTCTCTCAGTTGCAGCATGGCACCACGCTACGAAACGTCTCGCCGCCGGGGATCCCCCTCCCGGGGGAGAGGCCTCCGCCGGGAGAACGGCCGATGTCATTCGCGGAAACATCTCCATTCACGGGAATAGACGGGTGAGGATGGATGCTGACCCCCACGGACCGCCCGCGACCGCCGCGGGCTCTCGCGCAGAAGGAGCACACCCCCATGACCGAACGGACCATCGGCTACATCGTCGGCAGCATCTCGTCGACCTCGATCAACCGTCGCCTGGCGAAGGCCCTCGAGCGTCTGGCGCCGGCCGGAACGACGCTGGTCGAGATCCCGATCAAGGACCTCCCGTTCTACTCGCAGGACTACGACGCCGACTTCCCGCAGGTCGCTCTCGACTTCAAGAAGGCGATCGCCGACGTCGACGGTGTGATCGTCGTCACCCCCGAGTACAGCCGCTCCATCCCGGGCGTGCTGAAGAACGCCCTCGACTGGGCGGCCCGCCCCTACGGTCAGGGCTCGTTCGACGGCAAGCCCACCGCCATCATCGGCACCTCGGGCAGCCCGATCGGCACCGCCGCCGCCCAGCAGCACCTCAAGGCGATCCTCAACCACCTCTACGCCCCGCTCCTCGGCCAGCCCGAGGGCTATGTGCAGTCGCTCCCGGGCGTCTTCACCGACAGCGGCGAGGTCACCAACGACCAGACCGCCGAGTTCCTCTCCGGCTACCTGGCCGCGTTCAACGGTCTGGTCGACCGGTACGCGAAGGTGTCCGTCGGCGCCTGAGCGTCAGCATCCGTCTGCGGCGATGCCCCGGTGCGCGCGAGCGCCCGGGGCATCGGCGCGTCTCCGGGCGGGCGCGGCGGCGCGCTGTGGCCGAGCGGGCGTGACGGACCTCAGCCCAGCCCGTGGCGGAGGGCGTGCACGGCGGCGTGCACGCGGTCGCGGGCTCCGAGCTTCTGCAGCACGTTCGACACGTGCGTCTTCACGGTGGCCTCGCCGATGTACAGCTCCCGCGCGATCTCGGCGTTGCTGCGCGCGCGGGCCACCAGGCGCAGCACCTCGGTCTCGCGTTCGGTGAGCGCCTCGCCCGGCCACAGCGCCTCGCCCACCATCCTCTGTTCGCCTGTGTCACGAAGCCGCGGTCATCGGGCCCGGCGCCGTGGTTCTGCGACAGGGGAGCGGAGTCGGTGGCGCCTGGAGCGGCGGCGCGCGGCGCGGCGGCGAAGCGCTCGATCACCCGGCGGGTGACCTCGGGGGCGAGAAGGGCGTCACCCGCGGCGACCACCCGCACCGCGGCCAGCAGCTCGGCCGCGCCCGCGTTCTTCAGCAGAAAGCCGCTCGCCCCCGCCTGCAGGGCCGCGAACAGGTAGTCGTCGCGGTCGAAGGTGGTCACCACGATCACGGCGGCGCGCACCGCAGGGTCGGCGACGATGCGCTGCGTCGCCTCCAGCCCGTCCATGTCGGGCATCTGCACGTCCATGCAGATCACGTCGGGATGGAGAGCGGATGCTGCGTCCACCCGCCTCTGCGCCCGTCGCCGCCTCTCCGACCACCTCGATGTCGCCGCCCGCCTCCAGGATCGTGCGGAACCCCGACCGCATGACGGCGTGGTCGTCCGCGAGCAGCACGCGGATCACGACGCCGCTCCCGCTCCGGCCGTCGTCCCCGGCAGCGGCACGGTCGCGCGGACACGGAAACCCCCGCGCTCGCGCGGGCCGATGTCGATGGTGCCTCCCGAGGCCGCCGCGCGCTCGCGCATGCCGAGCTGCCCGAGGCCCGGTCGCACCCTCTCCAGCGTCCGGCCCGTGTTGACGACCTCCAGCTCCACCGAGCCCGGGTCGAACCGCAGCCGAACGTCGGCGCGCGCACCCGGTCCCGCGTGGCGACGGGCGTTGGTGAGCGCCTCCTGCGCGATGCGATAGAGGTTCACCTGCACCGTCTGCGGCACGGGCGCAGGATCGCCGATGACGGCGAACGAGGTCGGAAGACCCGATGCCTCGGATGCCGCCACCAGCCCCGGCACCGCGTCGATCCCCACGGTCGTGCCGTCAGCGAGGTCGCCCTCCCCCGGTGCGCGCAGGGTGTCGAGCAAGAGGTGCAGTTCGTCGATGGCTTTCGCGCGCGGAGGTCTCGATGCCCGCGAGGAGCGAGCGCGCAGCATCCGGATTCGCGTCGATCACCACGCCCGCGGCCCCCGCCTGCACCCCCATGACCGAGACGTGGTGGGCGACGACGTCGTGCAGCTCGCGGGCGATGCGCACGCGGTCGAGAGCCACCGCCTGCGCGGCGGTCACCTCGCGCTCGCGCTCCAGCTCGGCCGTGCGCTCCTCGAGCACCGCGCGCTCCCGAGCCGCCGTCCACGAGCGCTCGCCGAAGTAGTACGCGCCTCCGAAGTACAGGGCGTTCACGCCGAGGTTCAGCAGCATCCCGGCCACGAACGGACGACATGGCACCCGCGACGACATCGGCGTCGGCGGCCTTCTGCAACGCGTCGGAGTAGATCGTGGTCAGCAGCCACGCGAACATGCCGACGATGATCGCGGCCCGCACGATCAGGGCGCGGCGCCGGTCGGGCGACCACGCGCCCACGGTGTACAGCGCGATGAACACGGCGATGTTGCCGACGAACACCTCGGGCAGACGCAGCGTCACCGCGGCGAAGTACGCGGCGCTGACGATGACCGCGACGGTCCCCGGCCAGCGCCGCCGCACCGCGAGGGGCGCGGCCAGGACGACCGCGTAGACGAGGGTCAGCTGCATCGGTCCCTGCTGGTCGCCGTAGATGCCCGAGATCGCGCTGAGCGTGGCGCTCAGGATCGCTCCCACCAGGATGACGCCGGCGAGCACGAGGTCCATCCGGAACTCCCGGACGGTCGGTGCCGGGCGCACGAACGGTTCGGTGGTCACCGTTCCACCGTACGCAGGCGGGTTCGCCGCGGCATCCGTCTCGCGGGGGAGAGGACGGAACCTCTTGACGCGACCGCGTTCGAGGGGTTTCGTCGAGTGCACGACTTCGGTGCCAGCGGACGGGAGAGATGCCGCGTCCTTCCCGTCCTCTCGACGAAGAGTCGTGCACTCGCGGCGACGCGGACAGAGGAGACGCCATGACCGGACGGATCACCATCGACCTCTTCGCCACCCTGGACGGGGTGGCGCAGGCGCCGGGCGGGCCCGAGGAAGACACCTCGGGCGGATTCCGGTGGGGGCGGCTGGCAGGCGCCCTTCGAAGACGCGGTGATCGGCGCCGAGATCATGGCGGGGATCGCCGCGATGGATGCGCTCGTGCTCGGCCGCCGCACCTACGACATCTTCGCGGGCTACTGGCCGCACCACTCCGATGGCGACGGCGAGGGGCTGATCGGGCGCACCTTCGGCGCCCTGCCGAAGTACGTGGCCACCCGCGACCCGGCGCTCCCTCTCGAATGGCAGAACACGCGTCGTCTGGAGGGGGATGCCGTGACCGCCGTCGCCGCACTGCGCGACGTGCACGAAGACATCCACGTCATCGGCAGCGTCGACTTCGTCCACTCCCTTCTTGCCGCCGAGGCGTACGACGAGCTCGTGCTGTGGACCTACCCCATCGTGCTCGGCGAAGGGCGGAAGGTGTTCCCCGAGGGCACGCCGCCCGCGCGCCTTCGCGTGCTCGGTCCGGCCGTCACCGGCCCGACCGGCGTGGTCTCGCTCCGCTACGGCCCCGACGGCGCACCCACCACCGGCACGGTCGGCGGCTGAGCCTCGCCACGGCCTCAGAAGCGGCGCGCTAGAAGATCATCGGGCGATCGTCGTCGTCGGCGCCGCCCAGGTCGAGGTCGACCACCACCGGGACATGGTCGCTCGGGGCCTCACCCTTGCGCTCGTTCCGGTGGATCGCCGCGCCGGCGGCCGCCTCGGCGAACGCGTGCGATCCCAGGACGAAGTCGATGCGCAGGCCCTCGTTGCGGGGGAACCGCAGCTGCTTGTAATCCCAGTAGGTGTACCCGGTGGGCACGAGAGGTCGCACCACATCGGTGAGGCCGGCGGAGAGAAGCCCGGCGAACGCCTCGCGCTCGGGTGGGGAGACGTGCGTGGCGAACCCCTGAACGATCGTCGGATCGCCGTTGTCGGCATCGGTCGGGGCGATGTTGAAGTCGCCGGTCAGCGCGAGCGCGAGGTCGGGGTCCGCCTCGAGGCTGTCGCGCGTGTACTGCTGCAACGCGGCCAGCCACTCCAGCTTGTAGAAGTAGTGCGGATCGCCGAGCGAGCGGCCGTTGGGCACGTACAGGCTCCACACCTCGACCCCGCCGACGGTCGCTCCCAGCGCACGGGCCTCGAGCGGAGCATCCGGCCCGTCGTGGCCCTTGGCGAAACCTGGCATGCCAGGGAACGACGTGCGGACGTTCTCGAGCGGCTCGCGGCTGGCGATGGCGACACCGTTCCACTGCGAGAAGCCGTGCGCTTCGACGTGGAAACCGGCGTCCTCGAACTCCGCGTAGGGGAACTGCTCGGCCTTGCATTTGATCTCCTGCATGGCCAGGACGTCGATGCTCTCCCGCACGGCGAAGTCGACGATCCGGCTCACGCGGGCGCGCACGGAGTTCACGTTCCAGGTGGCAAGGCGCATACGCCCAGCCTACCTTCGAGGGCGACATGCACCCGCCTCGCACCGGTCGCGTGGGCCGGTGGGGCGGGCTGGTCGCGCGGGGCGGGGCGCAGCATCCGGAATCCGTAGACTCGGGGGCAGGACCGTCGCGTCCACCGCCGCCCTCGAAGCCGACCGCCAGGCGCTCATCGCGCTGATCACCGACGAGGCGGTGTTCCACGGCGACTTCACGCTCTCCAGCGGCAAGAAGGCCACCTATTACGTCGACATGCGCAAGTTCACGATCGACCACCGCGCGGCTCCCGCGACCGGTCGCATCATGCTCGACCTGATCAGCGACGTCGACGGGGGTCGTCGCCGTCGGCGGGCTCACCCTCGGCGCCGACCCGATCGCGAACGCGGTCATGCACGAGTCGGTCCACGCCGGTCGTCCGCTCGACGCGTTCGTCGTGCGCAAGGAGCCGAAAGACCACGGCCGCGGCCGCCAGATCGAAGGCGCGGATGTCGCGGGCAAACGTGTCGTCGTCGTCGAAGACACCTCGACCACCGGCCAGTCCGCTCTCAAGGCCGTCGAGGCGCTCCGGCGCGAGGGGGCCGAGGTGGTCGCCGTCGCGGTGATCGTCGACCGCAAGACCGGCGCGCAGGCCGCCGTTGAGGCCGAGGGCCTGCGCTGGCTCGCCGCCATCGACCTCGACGACCTCGGCCTCGCCCCCCAGTAGCTTCCCTGCTCCCCTTCGCTCCCCGCGACTGCACGACGTGTGCGCGAGCGTACGGGTTCAGCACCGCACACACGTCGTGCTTTCGCGCAGAGGTCGTGCACTCGGCAGAGGTGCCGGATGCGGGGCGTCAGGGCTTGTCGCGGCGGTTGCTGCGCACGAGCTGCCAGACGAACAGCACGAGCGTGCTCACGAGGATCAGGATCGTGACGCCGTACAGGAGCCCCTGTTCGATCGGGGTCACGGCCGCCGCTTCCCTTGGCGCGCGTCGGCGACCACCTTCGCAATGCGCGCCGCGCGCGTCTCCGGCCGCCGTGCGGTGTCGACGGCGGTGATCCCCATCTTGCGCGCCGACGGCGGGAAGGCGTCCCAGGCCGCGCGCGCCGCAGCATCCGCGTCGAGGGCCGCGGCGAGGTCGTCCGGCTCGCGGAGAGCCTCGGCGTTGTCGAGCACGCTCCACGACCCGTTGCGCCGGGCCACCTCGATGGCGGCGATACCCGCCGGGGCGAGCATCCCCCGCGCTTCCAGCAGGGCCCACGCGCGCCTTGTTCGTCGCCGCCCACCCGCTGGTCGGCCGGCGCGGAGCGAACCACAGTCCGCCGCGCAGCTCGTCGAAGGAGCGCACCGGCCCGTCCACCCAGCCGAAGCACAGCGCGTGCAGGATGGCGTCCTCGTACTCGACGACGGTCAGCCCCGAGCCCGGTCGGGCCCGCACCAACCAGGCGCCGGTCGATCTGCGGTGGTTCTCCTCGAGCCACGCGCGCCACTGGGCGGCATCGACCGCCTCGACCCGCTCGCCGTCGTCCAGCGCTCCCACGTCGGTCGTCCCGCTCAGATGCCCTCGGGCATCTCGCTCTCGAGGGGTTCCCGCCGCACCAGCTCGGCGACCGAGCCCAGGATCTCGTCGGGTCGGAACGGGTAGCGTGCGATCTCGCTCGCGTCGCTGATGCCCGTCAGCACGAGCACCGTGTGCAGCCCCGCCTCGATGCCGGCCAACGACGTCGGTGTCCATCCGGTCGCCGATCATGCCGGTGTTCTCGGAGTGGGCGCCGATGCGGTTGAGCGCCGAGCGGAACATCATCGGGTTGGGCTTGCCGACCACGTACGGCTGCTTGCCGGTCGCCGTGGTGATCAGCGCCGAGATCGCGCCCGTCGCCGGCAGCACCCCCTCGGTCGAGGGGCCGGTGGCATCAGGGTTGGTGGAGATGAAGCGCGCACCGTCGCGGATGAGCCGAATGGCCTTCGTGATCGCCTCGAACGAGTAGTTGCGGGTCTCGCCCACCACGACGTAGTCCGGATCGGTCTCGGTCATGATGAAGCCGGCCTCGTGGAGCGCCGTGGTCAGTCCCGCCTCGCCGATGACGAACGCCGAGCCTCCCGGCATCTGCGACCGCAGGAAATCGGCGGTCGCGAGCGCGGAGGTCCAGATCGACCCCTCCGGCACGATCAGCCCCGACGCGCGCAGCCGCGCCGACAGGTCACGGGGCGTGAAGATCGAGTTGTTCGTCAGCACGAGGAACGGCACACCCTCGTCGGTCCACTGGCTGAGCAGCTCCGCCGCCCCGGGGATCGGCGTGTTCTCGTGGACGAGCACGCCGTCCATGTCGGTCAGCCAGCACTCGATGTCGGCACGTGTGCGCATGCGGCAAGCCTAGGCCCCGGGGTTTCGCGAGGCGATCCCCGCTCTTGACGCCCTAGTCTCGTCTCGTGGCACGATCCGCCTGGGACCCCCGATCCCTCCCCGATCTGGCCGGCCGCACCTACCTCGTCACCGGGGCGAACGCGGGCCTGGGCTATTTCGCCGTGGAGCAGCTGGCCGGCGCGGGCGCCCACGTGCTCATGACCGGGCGCAACCCGAATCGTCTCGCGGCGGCTCGCGCGGCGGTGCGGCGGCGGGTGACGGATGCCGGGGGTCGCGGCACGATCGAGACGCTGCTGCTCGACACGAGCAACCTCGGGTCGGTGCGTGCGGCGGCGGCATCCGTCGGCGGACGCGGGGGCCTGGACGGGCTGCTGCTCAATGCCGGCATCGTGCACCCGCCGAAGGAGCGTCAGGCCACGGTCGACGGCAACGAGGTCGTGTTCGCCACCAACGTCCTCGGGCATTTCGCGCTCGCCGGGGCGCTCCTGCCCGCGGTCGCCGCGGCGGCGGGGCGCATCGTGTGGCTCGGCAGCATGTCGACCTCGAT
Organism: Nephotettix cincticeps; assembly: GCA_023375725.1. Taxonomy (NCBI): domain Eukaryota; kingdom Metazoa; phylum Arthropoda; class Insecta; order Hemiptera; family Cicadellidae; genus Nephotettix; species Nephotettix cincticeps. The sequence continues at coordinate 62,952 of JAGISJ010000042.1, forward strand.
GGGCAACTACGACCCCGTCGACCCGCAGCTGCGCGAGAATTACGCGCCCCTGGCGCGCGTACGTGCAGTCGAAGGTCGCCACGACCGCGCTCGGGCTCGAGGCCGATCGCCGACTGCGCGAGCGCGGTGCCGTGTCGAGCGTGATCGCGCACCGGGCTACTCCACGAGCGGGCGCACCCCCGGCATCCTCGGCGTGAACGAACCGACGCGCCTCACCCGCTTCGCCGACAACCTGCAGGCGGCCATCACGCAGTCGAAGGAGCACGGCGCGTGGCCCCTCGTCCGTGCGATCCGCCGATCCCGACGTGGAGGGGGGCGACTTCCTGGGTCCCCGGTTCCTCACCAGAGGGATGCCGCGGCTCGGTCGGGCGTCGAAGATCACCCGGGACCCCGAGATCGGCTATCGCCTGTGGCGGTTCTGCGAGGGGGCCGCGGGCGTGCGGTGGCCCTTCGCCGCCGCCGCGGCGGCCGCCGCGCGTTCACGCGACGCCTGATCGCCGCCCTGTCCCCGTCGGCCTCGAAACGGCGCCGTGTCGCCGAGCGGGCGCCCTGAAGACGTCGGTGTCGCCGAGACGGGGCTGTTTCGGCGTGACTGCGGCGAGGCTCAGGCGGTGAGCCAGACCGCGTCGCGCGCGCCGGGGGGCAGAGCGAAGGGCGCCTCGCCCACCAGCATGGTCGACTCGTCGAGCGCTGTGACCTCCGCGCCGGGGCGCACCCCGCCGTCCTCCAGCGTGCGCAGCAGAGCGGGATCAACGGTCGCTCACCCGCAGCACACGGCCCGCATGGCCCGCGGGGGGCGGATGCGAGGAGCACGAACGGGGGCCGCTGCACCCGACCCGCGGCATCCGGGATCGCGTCGCCGTGCGGGTCGAACGCGGGCCGTCCGAGCCGTTCGTCGATGCCGTCGAGGAGCCGGTCGCTGAGGGAGTGCTCCAGCACCTCGGCCTCGTCGTGCACTTCGTCCCACCCGTAGCCGAACTCGCGCACGAGCCAGGTCTCGATCAGGCGATGGCGACGGATGACGGCCGCAGCGCGAGCGGCTCCTGCGTCGCTGAGCGAGATCGGCCCGTACGGCCGGTGGGTGACGAGCCCCTGCGCGGCGAGCTTGCGCACCATCTCGGTCACGCTCGACGGTGCGAGCCCCAGCTCCAGCGCGAGCTGGGAGGGAGTGATCCGCTGGTCCTGCCACTCGGTGTGCTGGTAGATCGCCTTGAGGTAGTCGTCGATCGCGGGGGAGGCCACCCTCCGAGGGTACCGGCGGGGGTCAGGGTCCCCCGAGCACCAGCCACAGCAGCACGCCGTTCAGCCCGATCAGGAAGACGGATGCCGCGGCCCCCGCGATCGTCGTGACGGAGCGGTTGGCGTGCGGGCCCAGCAGGCTGCGCTGGGCGGTGAGGGCGACCAGCGGCACCAGGGCGAACGGGATGCCGAACGACAGCACCACCTGGCTGAGCACGAGGGCGAGCGTGGGGTCGACGCCGAGCCCGAGGACCGCCAGGCCGGAACCAGGGTGACCAGTCGCCGCGTGAGGAGCGGCACGCGCACGCGCAGGAGCCCGTGCATGATCTCGGCGCCGGCGTACGCACCCACCGATGTGCTGGCCAGGCCGCTGGCGAGCAGTCCGACGGCGAAGAGGGTCGCCACGAGCGGGCCGATCCCCTGCTGGAGGGCTGCGTACGCGCCCTCCAGCGAGTCGGTGCCGGGCACGCCGGCGAGGTTCGCCGCCGCCAGGAGCAGGATGCAGAGGTTCACGGTGCCGGCGATGAGCATCGCGATGCTGACGTCCCAGCGCGTGGCCCGAAGCAGGCGAGCCAGCGGGATGCCGGGGGCCGCGGCATCCGCGTTCGTCCCTGCGGCCGACGCGCCGCGGTCGCGAGCCAGAGCCCGCGGGGGCGCGAAGCGGTCCCTTGCCAGAGCCCGCGGGGGCGCGAAGCGGTCCCTTGCCAGAGCCCGCGGGGGCGCGAAGCGGTCCCGTGCAAGGGCAGAGTGGGCATAGATGGCGTGGGGCATGATGGTGGCGCCCAGGATCGAGGCCGCCAGCAGCACGGAGTCGGTGCCGTCGAAGCGGGGGAGGAGTCCTGCGGCGACCGCTGCGGGATCGGGCGGCCCGAGGAACACGCCGAACGTGAAGCCGGCGGCGATGATCGCGATCAGGCCGATGACGACGAACTCGAAGGCGCGTGCGCCTCGCCGCGACTGCACGACCAGCAGGGCGGTGGAGACGATGCCCGTGAGGAGAGGCCGCCCCACACGAGCGGCACGCCGAACAGCAGCTGGAGGGCGACGGCCCCCGCCGATCACCTCGGCGATGTCGGTGGCCATCGCGACGAGCTCGGCCTGCAGCCAGTACGCCCGGCGGGCCCATGGACGTCGCAGGCGCTGCCCGAGCACCTCCGGCAGGCTGAGTCCGGTGACCAGGCCCAGCTTTGCGGAGAGGTATTGGATGAGCCAGGCCATGACGTTGCCGAGCACCACCACCCACACCAGCAGATAGCCGAACCGCGCTCCGGCGGTCATGTTGCTCGCGACGTTGCCGGGGTCGAGGTAGGCGACACCCGGCGACCAGCGCGGGGCCGAGCAGCCAGGCCGCGCCCGGGCGGGTTCTGGAACGTCCGGCTTTTTTCGGCATGCCGAAAAGGCTACCGGTTTTTCGGCATGCCGAAATAAGCGGATGCGTACCGATGCCGCGCGTCCCGCCGCGCCCTCCCCGGAACACGACGCTCGGCTGAGCCGTGCGCGCCATCGGCGGTCCGCGCTCAGCCCGCGGCGAGGGTCGCGTACCTCGTCGCTGCGGCGGACACGTCGGCGATGTACGTCGGATTGTCGTTGTAGCCGCGGATCGCGCGGATCCACCCGTCACCGACGCGCAGGTCGCCACCGAGCTCGCACACAGATGCAGGGCGGCAGCCAGTGCGGCGTCGTCGATCTGGTCGACGTCACGGACGCCGTCTCCGTTCCCGTCCTGACCTGCCGCCGCCCAGGTGGCGGGAATGAACTGCAGCGGGCCGACCGCGTGGTCCCACACCGCGTCGCCGTCGAGGGCCCCACCGTCCGTGTCGCGGACCGCCGTCGTCCCGCGGCCGTCGAGAGCGATACCGATGATCCGGGGAGACACCACCCCGGTGCCGTCGATACTGCTGCCGTTCATCGAGCCGTGGTGCGTCTCGGTCTCGCCCACGCCGGCGAGCGTGTTCCATCCCACACCGCAGGCCGGCGAGACCTGTGCCGCGCGCAGTGCGGCACCCGCATAGGCCGCGAGCGCGCGCGGCGGCGGATGCCGGTGCGCTCGGCGGTGCGCTCGATCCAGAGCCGGTCGGCCAACACGGCGATCCCGACCGCCGGGTGTCCTGCGTCCTCCCCGGCGTCGCAGCGGGTTCGTCGGGAGTCGCGGCCGTCGATGCCGGAACGGGTGTCACGGCATCCGGGGATGTGCCATCCGACGACGACGCAGCGGCGGTCTCGAGCGGCGCCCCGACAGAGGGTCCCGTGAGACCTATCGCGATGCCGACGCCCACCGCGACGATACCGAGCGCGGCGAGCAGGCCGGTCGCGGTGGGCAGCAGCCAGGCTGCGGCGCGGCGGGGCATACCCGGCGTCAGCGGACCGGCGTCGGGGGATGGGTCGGGTGGGATCGGTCATGCGCGAGCTCCTGCGGGTGGGGTGGGGAGAGGAACGGGCGCGTCCTGGACGTGCGCGACGGATTCGGCGCCACACGGCTGCTGCGAGGCCTTGGCGGGGCGCGACGGTCCACGTGATGAGGAACGCGACGGTGAGCACGAGGACGATGGCTCCGCCCGTGGGCACGTCCCACGACCATGACACGTAAAGGCCGACGACGGCCCCCGAGCCGCCGATCGCCGGTGAGAGCGCCATCATGACGCCCAGGCGGTCGGTGAGCAGACGCGCGGTCGCTGCGGGCGTCACGAGGAGCGCGAGCACGAGCACGTTGCCGATGGTCTGCACGCTGATCACGACCGCGACCGTCACCAGCACGTACAGGGCGAGGTCGATCCAGAACACCGCGACGCCGAGGGCGCGCGCCGACTCGCGGTCGAGACTGACGGTCACGAACTCCTTGTGCAGCAGGAACACAACGCCGAGGACGACGATCGCGGCGGCTGCGGCGACGAGGACATCACTATCGGGGATGCCGGTGATCGACCCGAACAAGAACTGCTGGAGGGAGCCGGCGTAACCGGGCGTCTGCGAGATGATGACGACGCCCAAGGCGAAGGCCGCGACGAAGAACACCCCGATGACGGAGCTCTCGTTGAGGCGACGGTTCTGCGCGAACACTGCCACGAGGACGGCCGTCAGTACGCCGGCGACGATACCGCCGAGCGCGAGATTGCCGCCGACGACGAACGCGACGGCGAGGCCGGGGAACACCGCGTGCGCCACGGCGTCGCCGATGAACGCCATGCCGCGCAAGCACGACGTGCGTGCCGACGACGCCGCACACCAGCGCCGAGACGAGCGAGACCGCGAGGGCCTTGGGCAGGAAGCCGAGGTCAGGGTTGAACAGATCCATGACGAAGTCGACGGGGCTCATGTCACGCGGCTTTCAGGATGCGCAGCAGGGGGCTGTCGGGGCCGACGCCGAACGTCGCCATCCAGGCCGCGGGGTCGGTCGAGAGGTCGTCGGCCGTGCCCGCCGCGATGACCGTGCGGTTGAGCAGGGCGAGCCGGTGGCATCCGAACAGAGCCGAGGCGAGATCGTGGGTGGTCATGACGACCGCATGCCCGTCGGCGGCGAGGTCGGTGAACAGCGCCCCCAGGTGTTCCTGCGTGGGCATGTCGAGGCCGGTGAACGGCTCGTCGAGCAGCAGCAGGGTGGGTTGCAGCACGAGGGCGCGGGCCACGAGCACCCGCTGGCGCTGCCCGCCCGACAGCTGCCCGACCGGGCGCGCGGCGAGCGCGGTCATGCGCACCCGGTCGAGCGCCTCGGCGACGATCTGCCAGTGGGCGCGCCCGGCCCTGCGCCCGACGCCGAGCCGTCCCGTGAGCCCGGTCACTACGACGTCGGCGACCGACAGCGGGTAGTCCCACGCGAACTCGTGCCGCTGCGGCACGTAGCCGATGGCCGACCGTCCGCGTCGCACCGGACGGCCCTCGACGAGCACACGTCCGGAAGCCGGGCGGACGAGCCCCAGGATGCCACGCAGCAGCGCCGTCTTGCCGGCCCCGTTCGGGCCGACGAGGCCCACAAGCTCTCCCCCCTGCACCACGAGAGAGGCCTTCTCGAGCACGCGGCGGCCACCGAGGTCGACGCACAGGCCGTCGACCTGCAGGGCGGGGGCGGTCATACGCCGTCTCCCGTGCGTCCGGCCAGCGCGGCGCGGCGGGCTCCGTCCGCTGCGCACGAGCGTGACGATCACCCCGGCCACCAGTCCGGCGGCGACGATCGAGATCGCGGCGACGAGCACGGGCACGAGCGGGTCGCCGCCCTCGGGCGACGCGGCGACCGCCGCCGCTTCGGAGGTCGCGGAGGAGGCGGCATCCGGAGTCGGCGGCCGACGTCCATGCGGCGCGGGTGTGTCGTCGGTCGACGTCGACGTGCCCACGGCGAAGCGCAGCGTCTGCCGAGTCGGCCACGGCCGAGCCGTCGACGAGGGTCGCGGCGACCGTCATCCGCACGAGGTACGTTCCCGGCCGCCGTGAAGACCCAGTTGGCGTGGGTGTGGGTGTTGACGTCGACGAACACGGCTGCGCCGGTGACCCGCGAGTCCCAGAGCACCTGCGGGGCGCCGAAGTCGCCCGACTGCAGCGACACGGTGAGCACGCCGGGGCCTTCGACCGCGTCGATCGAGAACGTCGCGCCGCGGTCGATGCGCTGCATGACCGCCGGGTCTTGCGTGTTCCAGCCCGCCCACACGACGTCGGGGTTCTGCGTCTGCGGCACCACCCACACGGTGCTGCCGGGCGCGGCGCCGACGAACGCGTAGGCGTCGGAGTCGGGCACGGTCAGTCGCGCCGCGTCGAGCACGTGCAGGGCGGTCTCGTCGGTGGAACGCCACACCGAGGTCGCCGCCGGGTCGGCCTTGTGCTCGTCGTCGTGCAGCAGCAGCGTCCAGCGGCCGTCGACGAAGCGTGGGCCGATGTCGATGTGCCCCGACGAGACCACGTGGGGGCCGTGGACGATCGGCTCGTCGGCGGCGATCTGCTGATCGAGGTTCGGGTCGGAGGGGTCGGCCGAGGCCCAGGCGGGGGTCGGGGTCAGCAGCAGCATCAGCGTCGCGGCGACGCCGACCAGCCGCATCCGGGTCGCAGAGATCATCACGGCTCCTTTCACGGGCTCAGGCAGCGGCGCAGCGTGTCGGCGTTGAACCGCATCATGTCGAGGTAGGTGGGGGTGGTGGCATCCAGGGTGTCGCCCACGATCGGGCAGACCCGGATGCCTTCTTCGGCGGCGATCTGCGTGAGATCGGACGAGCGGGCCTTGAGGTTCGGTTCGAGGAAGACCGCGCGGACGTGCAGGTTGCGGATCGTCTCGGTCAGACGGCGCCGGTCGGCGAGCGACGGCTCGGTCGAGGGGTTGGGCGTGACGAACCCGGCGATGTCGAGGCCGTACGCGTCGCCGAGGTACGCGAAGGCGTCATGCGTCGTCACGAGGTGACGGGCTGCGGCGGGGATCGCGGGCGATCGTGTTGCGGACGTAGGCGTCGGTGGCGTCGAGATCGGCCAGGTAGCGGTCGGTGTTCGCGCGATACGTCGCGGCGCCGGCGGGGTCCCGGGCGATGAGCGTGTCGCGCATGAGCTTGACATAGGCCCTCGACGTTTCGGACGTTCTGCCACACGTGCGGGTCGATCTCGCCGTGCACGTGTTTGCCGAGAACCGCCTGCGCAAGCTGGAACACCCGGTCGCCGGGACGCCCCAGGAAGCGGAACTGCGGGTCGCCGGGGATCTCGAGGATCGCGGTGTTGGGGCACCTCGATCACCGCACGCGTCGCGTCGATGCGCTGTTGGGTGCGGTCGCCGCCGCCGGTCGGATCCCACAGCACACCGAGCCCGCCGGCGAAGTCGGCACCGTCGAGATCGGCGGTGATGTCGGCGTGCCCCCGGTCGAGCACGACCGGGTCGGCGATGCCGGCTGAACTCGGGTCGACCCCGACCGCGAAGACGTAGGTCGCCGAGCCGAGGTCGACGGGCTTGGCCGAGGGGTCCGGTCTGCAGGCGGGCCCGCAGCGCGACCCGGTAGACGCCCGGAGCCGTGAACGCCCATGACAGATGCGTGTGCGCGTCGGGCGGCAGCGTCGCCGTGTCGCGACGGTAGCCGTCACCGGCGTCGAACCCGTCGGCGGAGTCGATGTAGACGTCGGTGTCGCCGAACGTCCCTGTCAGGTAGGCGTACACGTCACCCGGGCCCTCGACGGCGGTCGCCTGGATCTGCACGTCCGAGGCCCGGTCGGCGCCGCGCGCGGCTTCCCGCTCCCTGCACGCGGAGCCCGAGCCAGACGGTGTCGAGATGCACGTTCTCGACCAGGGGGATGAGGTCGGCGGCGTACTTGGCCGACTCTTCGACGAGCGACACGTTCGCGGCATCCGGTCGCACATTGGCGTCGAGGGTCTTGATGATCGCGTGCTCTTCGAGGAGGGCGTAGTTCGAGAACGCGACATCGGCGTAGACGACATTGCGGGCGTCGCGCATGGTCGGCTCATACGTGTGCGGGTCGGCTCCGTCGGGCACGATCGAGGCGACGTCGATGCGGTCTCCCCCCACGTTGCGAACCAGGTCGGCGAGGATGCCGGTGGTCGTCACCACCTGCAGGCGCCCCGAGTGCGGCTCGAGGAGCGGACGCGCCGCGCATCCCGACACCGCGATAGCGGCCACCACGACGAGGTGATCCCTCGCACCGTGCGGGCGGCGGGCCGGGCGACGCCGCGCTCGAGGAGCCGCGCGACGCCGCCGGTACGGCACCGATCACGGGCGCACCCGCCGCCGCCACAGGACCCCGCTCGCCGCGGCCGAGAGCAGCAGCAGCGCGCCCAGCACCGACATCAGGATCGGCACGGGGCCCGACGCGGCCGACGACTCGGCGAGCGGGCCCGTGCGGTCCTCGGCGCGTATGGCCCCGGCGCCCGCGGGGCCGTCCTGCAGGAGACGCGCGGCGTCGGGCAGCAGCTGCGCCGCCGGGGCGGCCAGCGCGACCGACGCGTCTCCGCTCACCGACGCCCGGGCCCCACCCGCGCAACCGGGTGTCGACGGCAGACCGGCGCGCGGATCGGCGTCGCCCACGGCGATGGTGAGCACTTCGGTCGACGACGAGCGCTGGCCGTTGGACAGGGTCGCCGATTGCGTGAAGTGCAGGTGGTACAGTCCCTGCTGCGTGAACGTCCAGTTCGCGTGGGCGTGCACGCCGAGCGGGATGGAGGCGGTGCCGGTGCCGTCGAACACGACGTCCTGCAACCCCGCCGAAGGACCCCGTGGTGAAAACCCGCACCTCACCCGGACCCTCGATGCTGGTGAGACTCCACGACACAGGCCCGTTGACGAGCCCGGCGTGCAACAGCTCGGTCGACCAGCCCAGCCACACGACGCCGGGCCGCTGCGTCTGCGGGATCTGCCAGACCGTCGACCCCGGGACACCGATACGCGAGAGGCTCGCGGGAATGGTCACCGTCGACGAGGGCTTCAACCACAGCACCGTCGAGGCGGGGTCGCGGTAGACGCGCGTGCCCGACGAGTCGTCGCCGACGAACGTGCGCAGACGGCCGTCGACCACCTGAGCGTTCCAGTCGACGTGGCCCGACGCGATGATCGCGCCCGACGTGGCGGAGCACACCGCGGCCACGGCCGGCGCCGGGGTGGTGTCTTCGTCCGGGACACTCGTCACAGGCGCGGCGGGGGCGGTCGCGGACAGTGGTTGACGCCCATCCGATGAGGTCGCCGTTCGCGGACTTGACGACGAGCCGCTGCGCGCCGCGAGCCAGATCGACAGGCAGCCGCACCCGCGCGGCTCCGTCGCCGTCGACCCGTCGACCCGCACCCATCCGAGCCAGCGGGCCGTGTCGCCGTGCGCCCACACCGACACCCACTGACCCGCGCGCGCCGTGCCGACGCGCAGTGCGACGAGCTGGCCCGCCACCGCGTCGGCATTCCCGACGGTGTCGACACCGCCGCGGGTGGCTTCGGTCAGCCGGTCAATCGGGACGGGGAGCAGATCGGGCAGCGCCGGCTTGCCCGCGTCGTCGAAGCACCGCGCGGGGGTCGATCTTCGTCACGTCGGTGCGCCCGACGGCCACCGCGAGGGTGAATGAGTCGGTGACGCCGCGGGCCGTCGGCGAGCGTCGCCGAACGGGTGAAGCCCAGGCAGTACGCCCCCTCGGCCGTGAAGGCCCACGTGCCGTGTGCGTGCGTGATCTTCGGGATCTCGAACGCGTCGGCCGCGGTGATGCCGTCGCGGGTCGAGAACTTCACGTCGGCCGAGCCGAAGCTCTGCCCCGACGTGTAGAGGGCGAACTCGCCCGGACCCGTCATCCGGTCGAGCGACCAGCGCACGCCCGCCCGGGTGCGGTCGAGCGGGATCGCCTCGGTCGACCAGCCCGGCCACAGCAGGCCCAGCTCGGACTGCTGCGTCTGGGTGACCTGCCAGATCGGGCTGCCGGGCGAGCCGAGGAACCCGAAGACGGCGTCGGAAGGGACGGTGGTCTGTGCGCCGGGCAGCAGCTGGAACACGGTCTGGGCGGGATCGCGCCAGACGGGGTCGTCGGCCACCGACGTCGAGTCCTTCACGCGCGTGACGAGCCGATCGCCGTCGAGGACGGATGCCAGGTCGACATGCCCATCGTTGAGGACCACCGCTCCCGCCGCGTTCGTCGAGCCGTTCGGGACGTTCCACACCTCGGGATCGGACGGCGCGATGCCGCCCCCGCCGTCGCTCGGGACGCCCGGCTGCTGTCCGCGGGCGCACGAGGTCAGACCGGTGGTGTCGTCGATGCCGGCCGCGACGGTGAGCACCTTGGTGACCGATACAGGCGTCGACGACCCAGCCGGCGTGGCCGTCCACGTGATCGGGAGACAGTAGACGCCGCGCGCGTCGAAGACCCATTGCGAGCCGTCGTTCGTCCATCCGGGCAGCTCGAGCGAGCGACGTCCCGCGGCAGGATCGAGCCGTGCTGCGACACCCGCGAGGGTGCTTCGGAGCACCACCGACCCCGGACCGGCCCGCCTGCCCGATCGAGAGCGTCATCGGCTCGGCCAGCCGCGCGGGGGCGACCCGGCTCGTGTCGAGCCGCATGGCGATCGCCGAGCCGGTGCGGAAGGTGCCGTCGCTGAACGCCATCGCCCGGTAGATCACGTCTTGCGCGTTGACGAGACGTTCGGGATCGGCGGCCGCCGCCTGCACGCGCGCGACGGTGTCGATGGCCCCGCCCGTGAGGGCGACGACCAGGTCGGTGCTCCCCGTGGTCGGCGACAGCGCGGCCGTCGTCGGCGACACGTCGAGCGCTGCGGGCGCGGGCTGCGGCATCGAGACCGTCGGCATCCCGCTCGCACGGCTGGACCGCGGCGGCTTGCGACGGGTCGCCCACCCAGACGGTGAGGATGCCGCTGTCGGACACCCAGCGACCGGACGCGAGCTGTGTCTTGGCGGTCATGCCGAGGCAGTAGCGCCCCGCGGCAGTGAAGGCCCAGTTCATGTGCGAGTGGCCGCCGATGGTCTCGGTGCGCGTCATCGGCAGCTTCGTGGAGTCGAACCACACGTCCGAGGGGCGCGTCCTGCTGCCCGAGGGCGGGTCGGAGAACAGCAGCACGCGCGCGTCGGAGGTGGGGCCGACGACGCCCGTCATCGTGAAGTCGATCTGGGCCGCGAGCCCGACGTCCGAGAGCTTCCAGCCCTCGGTGCTGAGCCCAGGCCAGAGGTGATTGCCGTCGAAGCCGCCCTGATCGTAGTACCAGTAGCGGGTCCCGGCCGGGCCGATCAGCGACTCGTCGAGCGGGCTCGCGCCCGCACCGACGGCGACGGGGCCGTACGTGCCGGCGAGCACGGTGTCTTTCGAGTCGACGAAACCGGTCTGCTTGACGCCGAAGTCGATGCCGTCGCCCGCATTGTTCAGCACGGCCCGCATGTCGAGGTGACCCATCGACAGCAGCGTCGGCGTGTAGCCCGGTGTGCCGCCGCCCGAGTCGCCGCCGCCCGAGGAGGGCACCTGGGCGCAGGGTGCGACCGTGGCGGGGTCGACGGCGTCGCCGACGAGAACGGTGTACGTCGCCTGGGCCGTGCGCGCCTGCGCCCCCGACGACCCGTCCGCGGAGGGCGTACGGACGGTGAGCAGGTCTTGACGCACCGTGAGGCAGTAGATCCCCGGCGGACGAGAAGCTCCATCCCTGCCACGGCAGCCCGTTCACAGCCGGCGGCGTGTCGGTTCCGAGCGTGGCCGAGTCCCACAACACCAGGTCGTCGCGCACGAAGGTCCCGGAGCCCTCGGGTTGCTCGACCTCGCGATACTGGGTCGCGGTGAAGCGCCCGCCGGCTGGGCCCGTGACCTTGACGAGGCGGGTCGTCGGGCTGTCCTGCGTGTTCCGCGCGCGACGGCGTCGGCGTCGGGGAACACGCCCCGACCGTTGCCGCCGGTCGACATCTCGAACGAGAGGGCGAGACGGCCGGCGCCGCCGCTGACGTAGGCGTTCTGCTGCTCAGGGGTCGACAGCAGCGGGCTCGACCAGGTCTGAGTGGCGGGGTTGCGGAGGGCGTCCGAGAAGTGGATGACGGTGTCTTCGGCGCGCGTCCACGTCGGCGCGTAGCGCGCGGGGTCTCCTGCGAGCGTGCTCGTGGCGTCCACCACGCCCAGACGGAAGGCGTCGAAGGTGCGGACGCCCTTGCGCTTTCTGTCGTTGACGATCCCGGTGAACTCGCCGGCGCCGAGCTTGAGCGCTCCGCCCGAGAGGACGGTGGCGCCGGAGGTGCTGCGGCTGGTCGCGGCGGGTGCGGCTTCCTGCGCGGTGACGACTTCCGGCGTGGACGTGCTGGCCGACGGGAGGTGCTGGCCGACGTGGACGTGCTGGCCGACGGGGAGGTGCTGGCCGACGTGGACGTGCTGGCCGACGTGGACGTGCTGGCCGACGGGGAGGTGCTGGCCGACGGGGAGGTGCTGCTCGGTGTGGAGGTGGCGTCAGGAGCCGCCGCCGTCTCGGGAGTCGCCGCCGTCTCGGAGGTGGACGTGGAGCCGGAATCCGGAGTCGCCCCAGGTGTGGCCTGCTGAGTCGGTGCGGTCTCGGCCGCATGTGTGGGCGTCGCGTCGGGGGCCGCGCCGGCGGCGAACGCGGGTGTGACCCCCGCCGTGACGAGCGCGCACGTCACGGCGGCGGCGAGCAGGGATGAGGTGCGGAACAGACGACGAGTCACGAGGGCTTCTCAGGTCAGGGGCGGGATGGTGAATCGGGCACGGGCATCGGGGCGCCGGATCGGTGCAGAGCGGATGCTGCGGGCGACCGAGGGACGACGCGGTAAGCCGCGTCGTCCCTCGGTGTGCGTCAGGGCGCGGCCACGAAGCGGTAGTACACCGGGTCGGATGCGGCAACGCCCGACGGGTTCGAGCCCTGTACCGACGCGACGACCTTGAAGACGTAGGTGCCGGCTGCGCTGAAGTCCCACTGCGCGTGACGATGGAACGCCTCTTCCTGACCTGACGTCAGCGAGAAGAAGTCGAACACGTACGGGTTCGACGAGGTGCCGCTGCCCGAGGCCGTGACCCCCGGCCACCCCCGACCAGTCGATCGTCGCGGTCGACCCGGCGGGGCTGCTGACGAGGGTGACCGTCTCGCGGATCTTCGAGCTCGACGGCACGGTGCCGAGTCCATCCGCGTCGTAGAACAGGCTCCGTGCGGCATCCGGTGACGAGGTGCCGTGCTGCTGCAGGTACCGCGTGTCGGGGTCGGCGGGGTCGTCACCGAGGCCCGCGAAACCGGCGAAGACGACGCCGCGGTCCGCGGCGGTGGCGCGGTCCTTCGGGATCTGCCAGATCGAGCCCCACTTGTTGACCGTGAAGTCGTAGGCGGGGGTGGACAGCGAGGAGGTGGCATTCACCTCGGAAGCGAGGTAGTAGCCGTCTTCGGGTGCGACCGTGGAGCCTTCGCGGTTGCTGCCGAGGATGAGCTTGTTCGCGGACGGGGACAGCGAGACGTGTACCGCGTCGACGTGCTGCTGGCTGAACGTCCCGGCCGTGCCGGCATGGGCGGCACCGGCACCGACGAGCGAGACGGAAAGGATGGCGGTGGCGACGATCGCGCGGGTCCAGCGCGATCGGACGCGTTCGGGGTGAGAGAGGTCATGAGGTGTTCCGTTTCAGAAGAGAGGGAGATGAGGACGCGCGCATCGACGTCTGACGCGGTGATGTCCGGCGTCGGAGGTGCACTCCGCCCGCGAGTGCGCACATGCCTCACCGTCGATCGGACGGCGAAGCTGGACTCAACGGGCCGGCGACGGCATTCGGGCGGAGTAGACCTGGTGTGCGCGCCGCCACGCCACGTGCTGACGCTGGACGGGATACCAGGGTGAGATGTCGGCGCGATCGTCGCCGGGAAGATCCCGTCCGCGTACGACGACGTCAGGACTGCAGCCGCACCGCAATCGGCGGTCGGCCGAGAGGTACCCGGCATCGTGAGCGTGCGGATGCGGAGCCGACATCCTCACCGGCGGAGCCGGATGCGGCACGGACTCAGTCACAGGTCATTCCTCGTTATTGATAATGATTCTCATAAACAATGACACGAGATCCCATCGCCGTCAACTTTCCCGTGTCCGCAGTCCGCTCGATCACCGAGCCAAGACGGTGCTGACGGCGGTCGTTCCTGCGATGTCCTGCTCGTCGGGCGTGGATAGCCTGGGCGGGTGAGTGACGAGATGGATCGATCCGCCGGTCTCGACGAGCCCCGTCTTCGTCACGGGGTCGGCCCGTGGCCCGACGGCGCTCCGGCGGGAGCCGACCCATCGCTCCCGGACGACCCCCGCTACGACCCCGATCTCCTGTCCGGCGGCGACTCCCGCAATGTGATCGATCGATACCGCTACTGGACGATGGCGGCGATCGTCGCAGATCTGGACGAGCGGCGGCATCCGTTCCATGTCGCGATCGAGAACTGGCAGCACGACCTGAACATCGGCTCGATCGTCCGCAGCGCGAACGCCTTCCTCGCCGACACCGTGCACATCATCGGCCGGCGCCGGTGGAATCGACGGGGTGCGATGGTCACCGACCGCTACCAGCACGTCGTGCACCACGACGACGTCGGCGCGTTCGCGGAATGGGCACGCGTCGAAGGGATGCCGGTGGTCGCCGTCGACAACGTCGAAGGATCCGTTCCCCTCGACCGCGCCGATCTGCCCGAGCGGTGCGTGCTGCTGTTCGGCCAGGAAGGGCCGGGGTTGTCCGCGGAGGCGTTGGAGGCCGCGTCAGGCGTCGTCGAGATCACCCAGTACGGCTCGACACGCTCCATCAACGCCGGGGCGGCCGCCGCGGTCGTGATGTACGAGTGGTGTCGACGCTGGGCTGGGCCGGAAGGGGCGTCGCTCAGTCCTGAGGGGCGCTCTGCGCCGTGATCTCGTACGCGTAGACGGCGCGCGAAGGCAGCAGGGTGAGGAAGTGTCGGATACCTTGGGGGGGAGCATGAGGTGATCGGAGACTCTAGCCGAGCTCCCGGGTGTGGTCGCTGCCGCCGGCGAAGCTGATGTCGCCCAGGTCGCCGCGCGCGCTGCTGCACCCCCCGGGTGCGGCGCACTGCAGCGGCTGCAGCTCGTTGGTCTCCACGGGCGCGGGCACCAGCGTCATCGCGGAGCCGTCGGCCGACTGGCACACGATCGTGATCTGCCACTGACCGTCGGGGCGATTCAGGTCGATGATCGCATCGGTGCCGGGTGCGACCTCGCCGCTCCCGCGCGCGACGGCGGCGGGTCCTCCGGGCTTGTTCGAGGGGAGCGCCTTCTCCGCCCACTCGTCGATGGCGGAGCCCGTGGGAAGAGCCCCCGCGTCGGCGCTGCGCGAGGGCGCAGGCTCAGGGTGAAGCCGTCGTCAGGCGTGGCGGTTGGTGCCGAGTCCGAGCACCCGGCGAGCACCGAGACGGCCACGATGACGGATGCCGCGGCCGCAGCCGTGCGCGCCAGAGGGGTCATGGTCCCACGATAGGCACGCGACCTGGGAACGACCCTCTCTCTCGCCGGTGCGCCGCGGAGGCTGCTCGGGCGCTGCGGTCAGACCGCAGCATCCATCCAGGTCGTGCCGCGGACGCGCCAGCCGAGCGTCACCAGACGCGCCAGGAGGTAGACGCCGAAGAAGGCCGCCGCCAACCAGGCGAGCCCCGGGGAACCGGTCGGGTGCAGGAGGGCGATCGCGAGGATCGCGGGCAGGAAGGGCACGAGGTTGAGGCCACCCACGATGGCCAGGTATCTCGCGTCGCCCGCGCCCATGAGCACGCCGTCGAGCACGAAGACGACTCCGGCGATCGGCTGCGCGAGGGCGAGGACGAGCAGCGCGGGCTGGATCAGCGCCGATATGGCCGGATCGCCGGTGAACACGACCCCGATGACACTCGAGAGCCCGGCGATCAGCCCACCCACGATCACGCCGAACCACGCTCCCCACGCCACGGTGCGGCGGAGCACCCGCTGCACGTCGTCGCGATCGCCGGCCCCGAGGGCCCTTGCCGACGAGCGCCTGCGCGGCGATGGCCAGGGCGTCGAGCGCGAAGGCCGCCGTGGAGAAGATCGTGAACGCCACCTGCCATCCCGCGAGCTCGCTCGTGCCGAGCACGCTGGCGACCCCGACCGTGGCGAGGAGGGCGATGCGCAGCGAGACGGTGCGCAAGAACAGCCAGCCGCCCGAGCGTGCCGAGCCGCGGAGTCCTTCGCGCTGGGGGAGGACGGATGCCTCGTGGGTGCGCGCCAAGCGCCCGACGACCACGACGAAAGCCCCCACCATGGCCCACTGAGCCATGACCGTGCCGGCGGCGGAACCGGCGATGCCCCATCCGAGCCCGTAGATGAGCAGCCAGTTCAGCAGCGCGTTCGCGCCGAACCCGAGGCCCGCGATCCACAGCGGGGTCACCGTGTCCTGCATGCCGCGCAGGAGCCCTGTCGCGGCGAACACGACCAGCATCGCCGGCAGGCCCCACATCGAGATGCCGAGGTAGGTCACGGCCTGGCGGGTGACGTCGGGATCCGCCGCGAACAGCGACACCAGGCCGGGGGTCGCGAAGTATCCGATCAGAGCGAGGACCGCCCCGATGCCGACGGCAAGCCACATCCCGTCCACGCCGACGGACACGGCGCGCCGGTGGTCGCCCGCCCCGAAGCGTCGTGCCACGGCCGGCGTCGTCGAATAGGCGAGGAAGATCATCAGCCCCACGATGGTCTGCAGCACGGCGCTGGCGATCCCGAGGCCGGCGAGCGGCACCACACCCAGATGCCCGACGAGCGCGGAGTCGACGATCAGGAACAGCGGCTCCGCCACGAGCGCTCCGAGAGCGGGCACGGCGAGGCGCAGGATGTCGCGGTTCAGGGTCGCGCGAGCGGTCGTCACCGTTCGAGCCTAGGAGCCGCGGCGCACGCCCTGGGCGCCGGCCCATCAGGAGAAGTCGACGTCTGCGGCATCGACGACGGCGGCGGTGCGACCGGGCGCCCTCTGAAAGCTCCAGTACAGATTGGTGTGCGCGGCCACGTCGGCCGGCGAGGGGGCGCGCCCCACTCCGTCTTGTCGCCGCTGGTGTGCGCGTCGCCCACGAGCGTGGTGTCGTATCCCCGGGTGAAGGCCCCGTGGATGGTGGAGCGGATGCACGCGTCGGTCTCGGCGCCCGCGACGATCACGCGGCCCACCCCCCGCGCGGCCAAGACGTCGTCGAGATCGGTGCCTTCGAACGAGTCGCCGTACAGCTTCTCGATGCGTCCCTCGCCCGCGATCGGACGCAGCTCGGGCACGAGCGCCCATGCGTCGCTGCCGAGCTCGAGCTCGTCGTCGGAGTGCTGAACCCACACGACCGGGACGTCGCTCTCGCGTGCGCGCTCCACCAGCTCGGCGATGCGGCCCACCACCCCGTCGCGATCCCATGCACCGTCGACGACGGCGTTCTGCACATCGACCACGAGCAGCGCGGTCTTCTCCCTGCCTTCGAGTGTCGTCATGACTGAGTCCTTTCCTCGTCGCCGACGCTAGTGGGGACCGCCGACACGCGCCACGACGAGCTCGCGACGATGCCCGTGCCATTCTCAGACCCCGCTGTCAGGGGCGGCGCCTATCCTTGACGGCATGACCGTCTCTCCCGATCGGGACTCGAGCTCGATGATCTGAGCGCCGAGATCCGCCCTCAAGACGACCTCTTCCGCCACGTCAACGGACGGTGGTTGGAGCGCACCGAGATCCCCGACGACAAGGCGCGGTGGGGGTCGTTCCACCTCATTGCCGAGCAGGCGGAGAAAGACGTGCGGGCCATCATCGAAGAGGCCCGGGACGCGGAGCCCGGCACCGAGTCGCGCAAGATCGGCGACCTCTACTCGAGCTTCATCGCCACCGACACGATCGAGGCCGCCGGCACCGCGCCGCTGCGGCCCGCACTCGCCGCGGTCGATGCGGGTCGACGACATCCCCTCGTTCCTCCGCACCGTCGGCGCGCTGGAGCGCGACGGCACGGGCGGCCTGTTCGACCTGTACGTCGAGCCCGACCCGGGCGATCCCCACCCGCTACGTGCCGTTCCTTCTGCAGGGCGGGCTGTCGCTTCCCGACGAGAGCTACTACCGCCTCGACAGCTTCACCGAGACCCGTTCCGCGTACCGTGCGCACATCGAGCGGATCCTCGCTCTCGCGGGCGTCGCGGATGCCGCAGACCAGGCCGAGCGCGTGTTCGCCCTCGAGACCGAGCTCGCCGCCCACCACTGGGACAACGTCCGCAGCCGCGATGCCGTGGCCACCTACAACCTCAAGACGTGGGCCGAGGTGCTCGACCTCGTCGGCGTCGACCTGCGGCCGTGGCTCGAGGCCGTCGCCGACGGTCACTCCGACGCCTTCGCCGAGGTCGTCGTCGCGCAGCCGAGCTTCCTCGAGGGACTCGGCGGTCTGCTCGTGCCCGAACGGCTCGATGACCTCACGGCCTGGCTGCGGTTCAAGGTCGTCCACTCCGCCGCCGCGTTCCTGCCGGAGGCGTTCGTCGCCGAGAACTTCGCGTTCTACGGCACGCAGCTCACCGGGGTCCCCGTCAACCGGGAGCGCTGGAAGCGCGGCGTCAGCCTCGTCGAGGCGGCGATGGGCGAGGCCGTCGGGCGCGTGTACGTCGAACGTCACTTCCCGCCGGCCGCGAAAGAGGCCATGGACGAGCTCGTGGCGAACCTCATCGAGGCGTACCGGCGCAGCATCCGGGATCTGGAATGGATGACGCCCGCAACGCGTGAGCGCGCGCTCGCCAAGCTCGATGCCTTCACCCCGAAGATCGGCTATCCCGTGCGGTGGAAGGACTACTCCGCGCTCGAGATCGATCCCGCCGATCTTCTCGGCAATGTGCGGCGTTCCCACGTGTGGGAGCACGACCGTCAGCTCGGCAAGGTGGGGCAGCCCATCGACCGCGACGAGTGGTTCATGACGCCTCAGACGGTCAACGCCTACTACAACCCGCTCATGAACGAGATCGTGTTCCCCGCGGCGATCCTGCAGTACCCGTTCTTCGACGCCGAGCGCGACGCGGCCGCGAACTACGGAGGCATCGGCGCCGTCATCGGTCACGAGATCGGCCACGGCTTCGACGACCAGGGCAGCCGATTCGACGGTGACGGTTCGTTGCGCGACTGGTGGACCCGACGAGGACCGCGCCGCTTTCGAGACGCGTACCAAGAGCCTGATCGAGCAGTACGACGTCCTCGTCCCCCGGGGTCTGCCCGCGGAGAACACGGTCAACGGCGCGCTGACCATCGGCGAGAACATCGGCGACCTCGGCGGCCTCGGCATCGCGCTCAAAGGCGTACGAGCTGTCGCTCGAAGGAGCCGAAGCGCCCGAGATCGACGGCTACACCGGCGTGCAGCGTCTGCTGCTGTCGTGGGC
>JAGISJ010000043.1:0-78529 GCA_023375725.1 Nephotettix cincticeps
TATCTGTCTTATCCTTAGAGTCTAATATTCTGAGTGGGTTTTTAATCAATCTATTTTGACTATCTTCTGATAGGTCATTTTGAAACTTTTTTAAATACGATATCAAAGCTTCTCTATACTTACTTGTTGTTTCACTATCACCCAAAGAGTTGATTTCCAGTCTTACATTCTCATTGATGCCAAATTCAGTTAACAAATGCTGAGCGAGTGATATCAATTCAATATCAGCTTTTGGATTTTCTATACCAAAAACCTCAAAATTTATCTGATGAAATTGTCTTTGTCGTCCTTTTTGTGGTCTTTCATAGCGAAATGTAGGTCCTGTTGAGAATAATTTTATTGGTGTTTGCAGTTTTTTTTCAATGAGTAACCTAACAATAGCTGCAGTGAACTCAGGACGCAGAGTTATGCTCTTTCCCCCTTTATCAATAAAAGTATACATCTCTTTATTTATGATGTCCGAGCTATCACCTAAAGTCTTTGTAAAAACTTCTGTGTATTCAAATATTGGAGTTTGAGAGGGTAAAAAGCCGTATAAACTTGAGATTCTGTTTGCTATTTGCTCTATGTATTTAAATTTATACCATTCATCAAACAGAAGATCTTTCGTTCCTCTAACTGTTTGATTAGTCATAGCATAGTCTCTATACCTGAAACTTCTGGTATGTGATAGCTTAGCATATTCTGCACTCCTTGTTTTAAGGTAATTGCAGCACTTGGGCACCCAGAGCAAGCTCCTTGCAGTTCAACGTAAACTATTCCGTCTTTATAGCCACGGAACTTGATATCACCACCATCTTGAGCAACTGCAGGTTTAATATAACTTTCCATCAATTCTTTTATTCTATTTACAATTTCTATATCATTTTCATTAAAGAATTCTTCCTCTAGCATTTTATTATCACTTACTCCTTCTTTATCAAATGCTTTTCCACCAGAAGTAAAGTGATCCATAATTGTAGTTAAAATTTCCACCTTTACTATATCCCAATTCATTCTATCTGATTTTGTTACCGAAATAAAATCATGACCAAAAAATACTCTTACAACATGTTCTATTTGAAAAAGATTTACTGCTAGTTTGGAGTTCTTTATTTCATCTGCATTTGAAAAATCAGCTGTTTCTCCTTCGCTCAGAATTTCAAAACCAGGAAGAAATTTCAGCGTGTTTGGGTTTGGTGTTTCTTCAATCTGGATAAACATGTTATTTACCATGACAATTATAATTGTTACTATTTAATCATAAAATGATAAAAAAATATACATGTCATTCATCTTTTTCTTTTTTTTTGATATTCACAATAATCACGTTTGTTTTACCTAGCGTTGTTGTATTATTTCTCTTTTTGGCAAAGAGAAATAACATAAGTTTTATGATGAACTCTATATTAAGTAAGTTTTTGAACGAATTTAACAGCAGTAAAAGTTACACCAAAAATTACACTGGTGATAATATGTCCAAAGATGAAGCATTAAAAATACTGGGGCTGAATTCCGAGGCAAGCCAAAATGAAATCAATAAGGCATACCAAAATTTAATGAAACTGGTCCATCCAGACAAGGGAGGATCGGAATATTTTGCACAAAAGTTAAACGCAGCACGTGATAGGTTACTGAAGACCTAATTTTAACCATTGTTTTCTCTGTAAATTTTGCTTGTACATATTAATACCAAATCCCATTATTAGGAGTGCAAATAGGAGACATTGCAGAGTTGTTTAATTGTGGAGTAGGTAAGAGAAGTAATAAATTTGCACAAAGTGCTCTCAAGCAAAGCAATTGTATCGTATATCTTATTGCGCAAAATGTTCTGTTTTATATATAACCAAAGCCTCTCAACTGGATTAAGCTCAGGTGAGTACGGCGGTAGGTATATAAATTCAATATTTTTAGGTACCTTTAAATTTTTTGACTTATGCCAACTAGCACAATCCATAACCAGAAAAGCCTCTTGTGTTTCCAAATATTGCGACATCTGCTCAAGAAATACATTCATACAATCAGTATTGACATTTGGTGCAAGTAAGCTAGAGCTCTCTCCATTTCTAGGATTAACCGCACTATATAGATAGAAATTTTGCCTACCTGATTTTATCTTAATCTGTGTTCTAATCCCCTTTTTAAACCACCCACGTCCAATTTTCGAATGTGTGCCAAACCGCGATTCATCAAAGAAAAACAGCTCTTTTTCAGGATGCTTGCTAATAACTTCATTGAGGTTTTTTTTTGAATTCTTTTTGTCTGTCTTTATCTTGTCCATTATGAACTGGTCTTGGTGTGATATATGAGAATTTCATCTTTTGCATATAGCGATGTACTGTAGATTTGCTGATATTTAAGCCGAACTTTTTCTCTATTCTTATTCTCATTTCTTTAATAGTAATATTAGGATTTTCTTCTATCCACGCTTCAACTTGTTGTAGTTGACTTTGATTCAATCTAGTTTTTCTACGGCGTTGGAAAGGAACAAATAGTTTGTCTTCTCTTCCAAATTTTAAGTGCTTTATCCATGAAGTTACTGCGTTCCTTGAAATGCAGCATACTTTTGCTACAGCTGTTATACCGTGCTTTTTTGCTGCAATTATAGCATTCAGTTTTTTTTGCAACATATGCATTATTTTTACTTCCTTCAGCATTTTTCTTGCTGATTCCACTACTTTTTCATCCAAAAATTTTGATTTTAATGCCATTTAAACCTCAACTACTTCACTTATTTCAGTATGGCTTTTTTTCCATTATTGTCTATCTGCCCTCTGTGTAATGGGAATTGGTATAAGTTGCATGATATAAAGCCGGAAACATTATTCTTTAGGAGGTATTTGATGAAAAAACTTGAGAGATTGAGAAAGAATTTATTTGCGGCTATAGATGAGCTTAATCTTAAGAAAGTTAAAAGATATGTTAAAAAGGCAAGATATATAAATAAAGAAAAAGAGATTATTAATGGTAAAAAAGATGGTATGGCACCTATACATCGTGCTGTTTATAGAGGTAGCTTAGAGATAGTGCAGTTTTTGCTTAAAAATAATGCTAATATTAATGCTGTTAGTTATGGATGTCTTGTTTCTTACTCGTACGTTACTGCCATGAATAGCAAAACAGAAATAAAAGAAATAATATATCATTGTACTAGTAGTAACACTTCCCAAGTAATGCAAGGTTTTACGGCTTTACACTTAGCCTTTTTTTATTGTCGATTAGATATCGCAAATCTTCTGCTCGATAATAACACTATTAATATTAATATTAGAAATGCAAATGGCAAAATAGCATTTGAGGTTATCCCAGGTTATGAAAGTCTTTGCGGTGATGTCTGTGACATAAAAAAAATATTCTTAGCTGTGTTAAGATTTCATAAAAATAATTGTACAGAACTATTACTTTCTGCTAGAATAAATACTAAGTTAGAATTAGAAGCTGGTGATACTCCAGATGCAGCAAGTAGTACAGCCAACCCTTTCTCAGCCTCCACCAGAGCAAATACTAAGATAGGATTGGAAGCTGATGATACTCCAGATCCTGCACCAAGCAGTGCAGTAAAACCTTCTTCTTTTATCAATAGTATATTTAGTTGGGTAACCACTACCACACTCAGTAGCTTATTTCAGAGTGCCCCTGCTTTACCTCCTGCACAGCAATCTGTTGATCACTTGGCTGTTAGCCCTATTGGTTCTTCACAAATTGATTGTAATGGAACAGTTCTGCTAACTGCTGTAGCAATAAGTAAGTTTACAGGAAAAAAATATTCAAGGCCACTGGACAATCCACCTCTGACAAGACTTGATATTATAGAAAAAAAACTCGAGACGGCAATTAGTAGTTGTGAAAAACGTTATCAATGTCCTCGAAGTTCATTTAGCGATTCAACAATATCTAGGTTTTCATCATCACAGTCCCTCTAAATCAGTTAAAATAAGCACTCAAATTTGAGTGCTTATTTTTCTATCCCTTATTGCCTCTTCTAAAGCAGATTGATTCTTATTAAGAGCAAAAAAATGTGAATAAGGAAGCTCAGCATGTCTTGTACGAAAGTTAAAGTGATAGATTGCTGAAGACCTAATTTTTAACTATTGAAATTTTTCTCTGTAAATTTCAATTGCACATACTAAATTGTGTGATATAAAGCCAGAGATGTTGTACTTTAGTAGGTATTTGATGGAAAGACAAAAAATAATTGAGACATTTGGGGAAAAATTAGCTTCTGCTATAGGCAAAGGTGATTTTCAGAAAGTTAAAGAATGTATTGAAGAGATAGAGTATAAACAAATAAAAAATGAAGTTTTGAATTATGAAAGATACTATATGAAACCTATACATCATGCTACTCTCTTGGGTAATTTAAAGATATTAGAGTTTTTATGTAACAGCGGTGCTGATGTTAATACTACTATTAGTAATCGATATTTGAGTACTCCCTTGCACATTGCTGCTAGACATGACAAACTAGAAATAGCAAAGTTTTTACTTGATCGTGATGCTAACATCAATGCTACAAATTATAAAGGCCTTACACCTTTGTACTTAGCATCTGACTACTGTCATTTAAATATGGTAAAACTCCTACTCTGTAGAGGTGCTGATGCTAGTATTCAAAGTCGTTACGGCAAAACAGCATTAGATGTTGTTGGAAATGCTAGAAAAGATGAATGTAGTAGTAGTGAAATTCAAAAAATAGAATCTGTATTGAGCAGTGCTACTGAAGCTGACTGTGAAGCAAAATTAACTTCTATAAAAGCAGGTATTAAAGACGCTAACGACAGCACAGATTTTGTAAGTAGTGCAGCGAGTCTTCAATTATCCCCTACCAAAGCAATTAAGATAGAATTGGAAGTTAGTAATACCAAAAACTTGGCAAGTAGCACAGTGAACTCTTCC
This sequence comes from Nephotettix cincticeps, assembly GCA_023375725.1. Classification (NCBI taxonomy): domain Eukaryota; kingdom Metazoa; phylum Arthropoda; class Insecta; order Hemiptera; family Cicadellidae; genus Nephotettix; species Nephotettix cincticeps. Next base: position 4,876 of record JAGISJ010000043.1, read on the forward strand.
TCCACTCTTATCAGAGAAAATTTTGAAGAAGTTAGCAGCACTGCAAGCAATGCTGTAAAACCTTCCTCTTTTATTAATAGTATATTTAGTGGGATAACTACTACTATCAGTAGCTTGTTCAGCAGTGCTCCTGCCTTACCTCCTGCACAGCAATCTGTTGATCACTTGGCTGTTAGCCCTATTGGTTCTTCACAAATTGACTGTAATGGAACAGTTCTCCTAACTGCTATAGCAATAAGTAAATTCACAGAGGAAAGATATTCAATGCCACTGGATGATTCACTTTTAACGATAAGACAGGTTAAAGAAAGAAAACTTAATTCTCTAGAAAGAGATGTCAAGATGGCACTTAGCAAGTGTGACAAACTTTATCAGTATCCTGAAAGCTCACTGAGCAACTCTAAAGGCGTGCACCAAAAATCCCTTTCAATCAGTTAAAATAAGCACTCAAGCTTGAGTGCTTATTTTCGTATAATCCTCTTTAAGTTAAAGCTCTTATATGTTGGGAATAAGCTGCTACGAAATTTAAGTAAATTACGGAGGCTTATGGTATTTTGTACAAAAACTAAATGTAGCACGTGATGAAATAACAATCTCTTACGTTGTAAATTTTTTTTAATTTTACATATAAATTTTACTAGCATATGCCCAAATTATGTGGTATAAAGGTAAAAATTTTATCCTTTAGGAGGGGTTATGGTTACAAAAACAGAAGTTGAAAAATGGAGAGATGGGCTACGTTCTGCAGTAAAGGAACGTGATTTTCAAAAAGCTGAGGAGTATATTAGAGAAGGAAAGACACATACTACTAACGTTATTAACTCTAAAGATAGAAATGGTAACTCACCCTTATCGATTGCTGTTAGTAAACAAGATTTAGAAATGATGGGTTTTTTAATTGAGAATGGCGCAGATGTTAATATTGAGGACTTTTTTCGTGTGCCTCCTATATACTATGCTGTTACAAAGGGCACCACAGAAATGATAGAGCTTCTAATCGATAAAAAGGCTAGCATTAGTGGTTATTTTTCATATGCTGGTGAAAAACGCACTCTTGTAGGCTGGGCTATAGATGAAAATAGTCCGGAAAAAGTTGAGGTCCTGCTTAAGCATGGTGCTAGTCCAAATAGCAAATTTGACTTTTACGATGATTCACAAGATTCGTGTCTACATGCTGCTATCCGAAGAGATTACAAAAAAATAGTTGAACTTCTCGTTAAATATAAAGCTGATGTCAATGTTCAAAACGAACGGGGGGAAACACCTATATATTTGGCTATTAGTTCAAAACGTCCAAAAATAATTAAGCTATTATATGATAATGGTGCCGACATTGATAATGTTAAGAATATAAGGAACGAGACACCATCAGATTATGTTAAGTTATTTTATTCCGGCAAAACGATAAAAGAAATTGCTGCAGAAGCAGAGAGTGCCAATGTAAACTCAGAAGATATTACTCCTGCACCAAGTAGTGCAGTAAGACCTTCTTCTTTTATTAATAGTGTATTTAGTTGGATGGGAACTTCAACAACTGCTGCACTCAGTAGCCTATTTCAGAGTGCCCCTGCTTTACCTCCTGCAAAGCAATCTATTGCACATTCGACTGGAAGCTCAATTGGTTCTTCACAAGTTGATTGTAATGGAACAATTCTGCTAACTGCTATAGCAATAAGTAAGTTCACAGGGAAAAGATATTCAATGCCACTGGATGATTCACTTTTAACGATAAGACAGGTTAAAGAAAGAAAACTTAATTCTCTAGAAAGAGATGTCAAGATGGCATTTAGCAAGTGTGACAAACTTCATCAGTATCCTGAAAGCTCACTGAGCAACTTCACAATATCTAAAGGCGTAAGTCATCAAAAGCACCTCTAAATCAGTTAAAACAAGCACTCAAGTCTGAGTGCTTGTTTTTCTATCCCTTATCTCCTCTTCTAAAGCAGATTGCTTATTATCAAGTAATAAAAATTATGAATTAGGGGCTTAAAATATTTTGCAAAAAAGTTGCGTGATAGGTTGTTGAAAGACCTAATTCTTCACTATTGAAATTTTTTCTCTATAAATTTCACTTGTGCATACTCAATTACATGATATAAAGCCGGGAATGTTATTTTTTTAAAGGTGTTTTTATGCCAATAAGTATTGAGAAATTAAGAAAAAAATTACTTGCTGCTATAAGCATAGGTAATTTTCAGAAAGTTGAAAAATGTGTTGAAGAGGCAGAGAGTGAGCATGTAAAGAATGAGGTTTTGAATAGTAGAGAGCACGTTATAAATCCTCTGCGTCTTGCTACTCAAAAACGTAACTTAAGGATATTACGCTTTTTAATTGCCAAAGGTGGCGATATTAATGTTACTATTAGTACTGTATATTTGAGTACTCCCTTACATATTGCTGCTGCTGCTAACGAAGCAGAAGTAGCACAATTTCTACTTGATAATGGTGCTAATATCAATGCTACAAATTATAAAGGTTTTACACCTTTGTACTTAGCATCTTTCTATTGTTACCTAGATATGGTAAAACTTTTGCTTTTTAACAATGCCGATACTAGTATTAAAGATGTAAATGGCAAAACAGCATCGGATGTTGTTGGAGGTTATAGAAGAAATATGTGTGATAGCGATGCAAGACGAAAAATAGCATCTATGCTAGAACATACTGCTAAAGTTAGCTCTATAGGAACTATACAGACAGTGTTAGAAATGGGTAATAATTATAGTACCGCAGATGTAACAAGCAAAAAAGTTGAACTATTCATAGATGAATTATTTACTGCTATAAACATAGGTAATTTTCAGAAAGTTGAAAAGTGCATTAAAGAGGCGGAGAGTATAGGTATAAAAAGCGAAATCTTGAGTAGTGAAAGGCATGGTATAAAACCTATACATTTTACTACTGACAAGTGCGATTTAAAAATATTGCAGCTTTTGCTTAATGAAGGTGCTGATATTAATGCTACTAATACTGAATATTTTAATACTTCTCTGCACATTGCTGCTATTAATGGTAAACTGGAAATAGCACAACTTCTAATTGATAGTGGTGCTAATATCAATGCTACAAATTATAAAGGTTTTACACCCTTATACTTAGCGTCGTTTCATTGTCAATCAGATATGGTAAAACTCTTGTTTTGCAACAATGCTGATATTAGTATTAAAGATGTAAATGGCAGAACAGCATCGGATGTTGTTGGAGGTTACAGAAGAGATATGTGTAATAACAGTAGTGCAATGCAAAGAATAGTATCTATATTAAGTGGTGCCGTTTCAATTGATTGCAAAGCGATATTAACTTCTACTAGAGTAAGTCTTAAAGAAGAATTGGAAGCTAGCAGCGTGGCAAGTAACGCAGCAAGCAGTGCAGTAAAACCTTCCTCTTTTATTAATAGTATATTTAGTTGGATAACTGCTTCTACATTGGGTCGAAATACTCCTGCTTTACCTCCTGCACAGCAATCTGTTGCACATTTGACTGGAAGCCCAATTGATTTTTCGCAAGTTGATTTTAATGGAACAGCTCTGCTAGCTGACGTGGTAATCAGAAAGTTTATCGGGAGAAAATATTCAAGACCATTGGATGATTCACTTTTAACGATAAGACAGGTTAAAGAAAGAAAACTTAATTCTCTAGAAAGAGATGTCAAGATGGCATTTAGCAAGTGTGACAAACTTCATCAGTATCCTGAAAGCTCACTGAGCAACTTCACAATATCTAAAGGCGTGCGTCATCAAAAGCACCTCTAAATCAGTTAAAATAAGCACTCAAACTTGAGTGCTTTATTTACAAAACTTATCCCTTATTTCCTTTTCTAAAGCAGATTGCTTCTTATTAAGAGCAAAAAAATGTGAATAAGGAAGCTCAGCATGTCTTGTACGAAAGTTAAAGTGATAGATTGCTGAATCACTAATTTTTAATTATTGAAACTTTTTCTCTGTAAATTTCACTTGCATATACTAAATTGTGTGATACAAAACCGGGAACGTTGTCTTTTAGGAGGTATTTGATGAAAGAGATGCAAGAACGGATAAAAACTGAGAACTTTATAGATGAGTTATTTATTGCCATAAAAGAGCATAGTCTTCTAAAAGCTAACATATGTATCAGAAGTGCAGTGAACATGAATTTAAAAAGTAGGGTTTTTATTGGTGAAAAATACGGTATGAAACCTATAAGTTTTGCTGTGAAAGAAAATAGCTTCAAGATATTGAGGTTTTTGGTTAATAACGGCGCCAATGTTAATGCTGCTAGTAGTGAAAGTTTGAGAGTTGCATTGCACGTCGCTGCTGAATATGGCAGAGAAGATGCAGGACAGCTTCTACTTAGTCGTTATGCTGAGATCAATTTGCAAGATATAACGGGTAAGGTGCCTTTGCACTTAGCGTCTTTCCATTGCCAAGTGGCAATGGTGGAACTTCTTATCAAGCATGATGCTGATATTTATATAAGAGATGTTGGTGGTAGAATACCACTAGATATTGTTGGAGATGATCCAAAATCTATATGTACTAGTAATACAAGGCAAAAAATAATATCTACATTAAAATGTGCTGATAAAGAAGTTAATTGTCAGACATTAGCTTCTAGAGCAAATCCTAAGGTAATAGAAGCTAGGAATCACTTTAGCTATCATGATAATAGTACAAATACGTTAAGCAGCGCAGTAAAACCTTCTTCTTTTATTAATAGTATGTTTAGTTGGGTAACCACTACCACACTCAGTAGCTTATTTCAGAGTGCCCCTGCTTTACCTCCTGCACAGCAATCTGTTGATCACTTGGCTGTTAGCCCTATTGGTTCTTCACAAATTGATTGTAATGGAACAGTTCTGCTAACTGCTGTAGCAATAAGTAAGTTTACAGGAAAAAAATATTCAAGGCCACTGGACGATTCACTTCTCACAATAGAAGAAATTAGAGAAAGAAAGCTTAACGCTATAGAAAAAAACTTCGAGACAGCACTTAGTAAGCATGAAAAACTTTATCAATGTCCTGAAAGTTCATTAAGCAACTTAACAATATCCAAGGGTGTACGTCATCAAAAGCACCTCTAAATCAGTTAAAACAAGCACTCAAGTCTGAGTGCTTGTTTTCGTGAAATCTATTATTTAAATTAAACTTTTTATTGTGCGTTGTAGGTAAGTTGTTACAATAAAATGAGTTAAGATGAAAAAACTTTAAGTTATGGAAGATGATAGCAAGAAAGAAATAACAGAAGAAAAAGGTATATTAGGTTGGATAGAGTATAGACTGCCTATATTTTCTTTTCTAAAACATACTGCTTCTTATCAAGTACCAAAAAATTTAAATTATGCTTGGAATTTTGGTTCTTTGGCTGGTATAGCACTAATTTTGCAGATAATAACAGGTATATTTCTTGCCATGCACTACACTCCGCATGTTGATCATGCATTTAATAGTGTGGAGCGTATAATGCGTGACGTAAGTTATGGGTGGCTGATACGTTACACTCATGCTGTTGGGGCGTCACTCTTCTTTATGGTGATCTATGTTCATATCATGCGTGGATTATATTACGGATCTTATAAGAGACCGCGAGAAATGGTATGGTTTATTGGCATATTTATATTTTTTGCAATGATGGCAACTGCCTTTATGGGATATGTTCTTCCATGGGGACAAATGAGTTTTTGGGGTGCAACAGTTATAACTACTTTATTCTCGGCTATACCTTTAATTGGTGATAAAATAGTTATATGGCTATGGGGAAGTTTCTCTGTTGATAATCCAACGCTCAATCGTTTTTTTGCGCTGCATTATCTTATGCCTTTCATTATTATCGCTTTAGCTATGTTGCATGTTGTTGCTCTGCATAGGTTTGGCTCTAATAATCCAAGTGGAATAGAAGTCAGGTCAGATAAGGATACCATTCCTTTTTACCCTTACTATATAGCAAAGGACTGCATAACTTTTGGTTTATTTTTTATAATTTTATTTGCATTTGTTTTTTATGCCCCTAATTATCTTGGGCATCCTGATAATTATATAGAGGCTGATCCTATGGTAACTCCAGTACATATAGTGCCAGAGTGGTATTTCTTACCTTTTTATGCGATGCTGCGTTCAATTCCAAATAAACTTATTGGTGTACTTACCATGTTTGGATCTATTTTAGTGTGGTTTCTTTTGCCTTGGCTTGATAAATCAAAGGTTAAAAGTGGTGCTTATCGCCCATTATTTAAGAAATTTTTTTGGGTTTTTGCAATAAATTTTGCATTTCTTGCCTGGCTTGGGGGACAAGAAATTAAGGAGCCTTACATTACTTTAAGTAGGCTCTCAACTCTTTATTATTTTTCATATTTTGTGATAGTTTTACCTTTACTTAGTAAGTATGAGAAACCAAAAAAATTACCAAAAACAATAAGCGATTCCGTTCCGGAGATGAAGTGATGCTGTTGATTAAAGTTGCTGTATTTTGTATATTACTTCTCACTAATTCTTTGTCTGCAGAGGAGTTTAAACCTTTACCAAATAAGAAAATCGACTGGAGTTTTGGTGGAATTACTGGATCTTTCGATAGAGAGTCAATTCAGCGTGGCTATAAAGTATACAAGGAAGTCTGTGCTGCTTGCCATTCAATGAATAGAATAGCGTTTCGTAATTTGCAAGATGTTGGTTTTTCTGAAGAGGATGTAAAACAAATTGCAGCCTCTTACCAAGTTAAAGATGGTCCAAATGATTTGGGTGAAATGTTTGATAGGCCGGGAGTGTCTTCGGATTATTTTATTGCACCTTTTGATACAAAAGAAGCAGCTGCAGCAAGCAACAATGGAGCAATTCCACCGGACTTATCATTAATTGTCAAAGCAAGACATGATGGTGCAAATTATGTCTATTCACTACTAATTGGTTATCAAAACGGTGAACATGATGAGAACGGTTTATATTTTAATCCATATTTTTCAACAGGCAGGTTAGCTATGGCACCACCACTCTCTGAAGGAATGGTAGAATATGATGGTACAAGGCAAGCCACAGTTGAAAATATGGCATATGATGTGGTAAATTTCTTACAATGGGCAGCAGAGCCAGAACTGGAGCGCCGACATAAACTTGGGCTAAAAATAGTGACATATTTTATAATTTTGACGGTGTTTTTTGTATTAACCAACAACAGGATTTGGAGCAGGCTCTATAAAAAGAAAAAATAGAGTTTTTTATGTTCATTCTTTCATACCTTATTTACACTAGCAAATGTATTGTATAGTAATAAATACATTATGAAAATATAAAGGTATGGAATTTCAAATAGTTACACATTTTCAGCCAGCTGGAGATCAACCACAGGCAATAGACAACTTAGTTGCAGGGTTAAATAGTAATAAAAGAGATCAGGTTTTGCTTGGAGTTACTGGCTCTGGAAAAACCTTCACTATGGCAAATGTTATTGCAAGAACAAACAGGCCTGCATTAATTATGGCACATAATAAAACTTTAGCGGCGCAGCTTTACGAGGAGATGAGAGGATTTTTCCCTCACAATGCTGTTGGATACTTCATTTCTTATTATGATTATTATCAGCCTGAGGCTTATTCGCCACAAACAGACACTTATATTGAAAAAGACTCTTTAATAAATGAAAGAATTGATATGCTACGCTATTCTGCTATATGCTCTCTTTTGGAGCGTAGGGACACGATTGTAGTTGCGAGTGTTTCTTGTATATATGGTCTTGGTTCGCCTGAGAGCTATCTCAGCATGACCTTGACTTTAAGTGCTGGAGATAAGATTCATGTTAATGACTTTCTGAATAATTTAGTTAATCTCCAATATAAACGTTCTGATGTCAGATTTGAGCGAGGATATTTCAGAGTGCGCGGCGATATTATTGATATATTTCCTGCCTATTATGAAAATAAAGCTTGGCGTTTATCATTGTTTGGTGATGAAATAGAGGAAATTTCTGAGATTGATGCCATGAACAGCAATATTATCAGACGCATAGATACAGTCACCATTTTTCCAAATAGCTATTACACTACATCACGTGAGACTCTTTTGCAAGCAGTTCAATTGATTAAAAAAGAACTACATGAACGCCTGGATTATTACTATTCACAGAACAAAATTGTTGAAGCAAAACGCCTTGAGCAGCGTACTAATTTTGATATTGAAATGATGATGGCAACGGGAGTGTGTAAAGGTATTGAAAATTATTCGCGTTATCTTTACGGAATGAAAGCCGGAGATCCACCGCCTACATTGTTTGAGTATTTACCTAAAGATGTAATTTTATTTGTTGATGAAAGCCATGTAACCGTTCCCCAGATAGGTGCAATGTATAGCGGTAATGAAGCACGTAAAAAGAAATTGATAGATTATGGTTTTAGGCTACCTTCTGCTTTTGATAACCGTCCATTAAAATTGGAAGAGTGGGAGGCAATACGGCCACAGACTATTTACGTTTCGGCTACTCCAGGAAAATATGAATTAGAAAAGACTAATCACGCATTTATAGAGCAAGTTATCCGCCCAACAGGACTGACAGATCCCATCTGCATCATAAAATCAACAGGGAGTCAGGTTGATGATGTGATTCATGAGGCACAAGTGACGATAAAAAAAGGGTTTTGTATTCTAATTACCACATTGACAAAAAAAATGGCTGAAAAACTAGCTGAGCATATGAGTGAGCTCAGTATGAAAGTAACTTACCTACATTCAGATATTGGTGCACTTGAAAGAATTGAAATTATATGCAAATTAAGATCTAAAGAAATAGATGTTCTTGTTGGCGTTAACTTGTTGCGGGAAGGTCTTGATATTCCCGAGTGTGGATTGGTTGCAATTTTAGATGCTGACAAAGAAGGGTTTTTACGATCAGAGACTTCGCTCATTCAAACGATAGGTCGTGCTGCACGAAATGTTGAAGGCAGAGTAATTTTATATGCAGACAAAATTACTAATTCTATGGATCGTGCACTGAAAGAAACTGAAAGGAGAAGAAAGAAACAGACAGAGCATAATACACTGCATAATATTGTACCAAAAACTATAATAAAGCATATATCAAATACTTTACGGGAAAAAGTGGTGATTGAGGATTTTAGTCAGAATGATCTAAGCAGTTTGAAAAAACAAATGTTGAAGCATGCTGAAAATTTAGAGTTTGAAGAGGCAGCAAAAATAAAAAGTATTATTGAAAGGTTTAATAATAGATCCACTGCATAATTAGAAAAAAGATGAATAATTAATAGCTAAACTGACTTTGATTTATCAACAATTTGAAAAAACATCATTCGAGTGGCAGAAAAATGAGCCAGTTCATGATAATTTCAAATTTTCACCTTTTATCTTATAGGTAATGATTGTTGAACTTATTTCTTTCTTGAGATTATGTACAGACTCTAACAAATTAAATCTCACAACAAATTTGTTGTTTCATAGCTTTTATATAATCTATCATTGCAACTGTTTTAACATTAATCAGAACCTAAAAGAGGCTTGTTATTAATGGATTACTTATAAAATCTTATGGAAAGTAGAGCTTGGTTCATTTGGCTGATCAGCAACTTAATTGTTATATTCAGCAATATGCAAATAATCTACACCTTTATAAGTGTGGATCTTGAAAAAGAACTTGGGATCACGATTGCGCAAGTTGCACTGGCTAATTCAGCATATACTTGGACTTTTGCTATCTCACAATTTTTTAGTGGGGCAATGTTTAATGTTTTTTCCAGCAAAAAAATTTATTTTCTCTCATTATCGATTATGATCTTTGGGTTTTTTATCCTTATTAGTAGTAGTGACAGTTTTGTCCATCTAATTTTATCTCAATTCTTGATTGCAATTGGAGCATCATTTGGTTTTGTTGGAGCTGCTCATATAAGTAGCACATATTTTCCCATTACCCAATTTGGACTGATGTTCTCACTAGTGCAGACAATTTCAAGTCTTTCCGCTTTGATGATTCAAATGTTGTTCTCTAGCTTCCTTGCTGAAGGTATGGATTGGAAGAATTTGATTGTATACGTAATATTATTTGGCGTATCGATATTTGTACTTATGTTTTTTTATCCGAAAGGACTTTCAAAAAAAAAGTTTGGAAAAATGCACAATAAAAAGCTCTATAAAAACAGTAATATGTTCTATACTAACGGTGCTAAAATTAAGAGATATCTGGATAACTTCAGTAGTAGGTGCTATTACTTTTGGAACATTTTTAGCGCTTAATATGCTGTGGGCACCAAGGTTACTACGCAACTTAGAACTCAATACAATAGAGTCAGGTGTAGCAACTGCAATATTGTGGCTTGGTCTTGCAGTTGGTGCTCCAATTGCAGATCTAATCTCAAATCTATTTAAAAATAGAAGACACGTAATCTCTGCTTTTGCCACATTGCAAAGTATTTCAGCTATTATTTTACTATGCGGTAATTTAACAGTTCATATTATATACTTTTGTATGTTAATGTTTGGTTTTTTTGCAGGAGGACATATGCTTAATTTCACTGTTGGTAGTGAGATTGTTGAGCAGAAGTATATTAGCACATCATCATCCATTATCAATGGATTTATGTTTGTTATGAGTGGAATTTTAGTGTCAATTTTAGCACTTTTTTCAGATCATCAAATGGCGCTTTTCACAATATTTGCAATGTTAACATTTGCTAGTATTTTTAATTATGCTACAAAAGAAACATACTATAAAAATAAAGTAGCTGAATCTTGAGTCGATTGTTATATTATATTAACATACTGTAATAAATTATGACAACAAAAGACACAACAGTAACTAAGGCAACAATAGCTGAATGTATAAACCAGGAAATTGGATTATCGAAAGAAGACTCTATTGCAATAATAGATGATATATTGGATGAGATAAAAACGAGCTTAGCAAAGGATGGAATAGTAAAAATATCTTCATTTGGAACATTTTTGGTTAAAAACAAGAAAGAAAGACCAGGAAATATACCAAAGACATCGGAAAGGGTAGTAATTCAAGCAAGAAAATCAATTTCTTTTAGACCTTCAAAAATGATGAAAAAATTAATAAATAACCGATGAATAAGGAAAAATTATTTTACACAATTGGAGAAGTAGCTGAAGAACTACATTTGGAGCAGCATGTTTTAAGATTCTGGGAAAGTCAATTCCATCAAATTAAACCCATAAAACGGAAGGGAAGAAGACTATATGATCATAAGTGTATAGAGGCAATAAAGAAAATAAAATATATGCTATATGACAAAGGATATACAATAAAAGGAGTACAAAAGGAATTTGGTAACGATGTAAGAATTGATCATTATTCAAGAAATTTGTTGCAAGAACTTACCGATTTAAGAGACTATTTGACTGATAAAATAAATGAAGAAAGTAATAAATAGACGAAAAACACTATAAAGTTTTGTGAAAGTTGATATATCTAGAGATAAGTGTATGTATCGTATAGCATTGTTCTTTATATTATCAGCAATACTGATAAGCTGTGGCCTGCAAAAACCTGCACCTGTACTACTTAAAGGCGAAGAATTTTATGGGAAAAGAGACCTAGAGTACACAAGGGAGTATCATTTGATTAAAGAAAATGTTGATTCTTCGCTGCGAAAAGAAAGTAGAAAAGCCTTTGTAGATAAGGTATATAACAATAATGCACAAAGCATGTGTAAATTTGTAATACCGGTTAAAGGTGCAGTTACCTCTTCTGATAAAATATGTCAAGATGGCATAAAAATTACTGCTCAAAGTGGAACAAAGGTTATTGCTTCTGCACCTGGCAAAGTAATATACGTAGGCAAAGGCCTGAGGTGGTACGGAAATTTAATTATAGTGGAACATAAAAATAATTACATGACTATGTACTCCTATTTAAAAAACATACAAGTTGAAATTGGTGATAAAGTAAAACAAGGTCAAGTAATTGGATCTGCAGGTAAATCAAGCACACAAGATAAAGATCCGCAGATGTGTTTCACAATAAGGCATAATGGTCAAGCAGTCGATCCTTTAGTACATATAAACTGTGATTGAATTTATGAAATATGATTTTAAAAACGTTGAAAAATTCTACCAAAATAAGTGGGATTTTTCTGTAAGCAAAGATAGTAAAAAGAAGAAATGTTACGTGTTGGAAATGTTTCCATATCCATCTGGTAAGATTCATATGGGGCACCTGCGTAACTATGCAATAGGAGATGTTATAGCACGTTACAAGAGAGCTCGTGGATTTGAGGTTTTGCACCCAATTGGCTGGGATGCGTTTGGATTACCAGCTGAAAATGCAGCAAGGGACAATAACATTAACCCTGCAGCATGGACACAAGATAATATAGATAATATGCGCGCGCAGCTAAAATCTATAGGTCTTTCATACAATTGGGATCGTGAGCTCTCCACATGTGAGCCTGATTATTACAAACACGAACAGAAATTTTTTCTGGATTTTTTAAAGCATGGTCTTACCTATCGAAAAGAGTCGTGGGTTAATTGGGATCCAGTGGACCAAACAGTGCTTGCAAATGAGCAAGTGGTTGATGGAAAAGGATGGCGATCAGGTGCAGTTGTTGAAAAACGTAAGTTATCTCAGTGGTTTTTTAAAGATTACTGATTTTGCTGAAGATTTGCTTCATTGTTTGCAAAGTTTAAAAAATTGGCCAGAAAAAGTCAAAACTATGCAAGAGCGCTGGATAGGAAAATCTGAAGGGGCAACTATAGATTTTGAAATAGTTGGCCTGAATAAGAAATTAAAGATTTTTACAACTTCTCCTTATACTTTATTTGGAGCTTCTTTTCTTGCAGTAGCAGCAGAGCACCCTATTGTACAAGACCTTAAGGACGAAGACATACAAGGCTTTATCGACAGTGTGAAGGCAAAGGGGGAGAATGATGAAAAAATCGGGATTTACACTGGACTGAACGTCAGGCACCCATTTCTTGACAAGGAATTACCAATTTATATAGCGAATTTTGTATTGACGGAGTATGGAGAAGGTGCGATTTTTGGTTGCCCTGCACATGATCAGCGTGATTTTGAATTTGCACAGAAGTATGGTTTACCGATTATTCCTGTAGTTTGTGAAGAGAGCACACAGACCACAAAGGTCTTAAAAGAACCGTACGTCGGTGATGGAGTGGTATTCAATTCTGAATTCTTAAACAGACTAACGGTTAGCGAGGCAAAAAAAGTAATCATAAAAAAACTTGAGGAAAAAGGAATAGGTAAGAAAACAATAAACTATCGTCTACACGATTGGGGAATTTCAAGGCAACGTTATTGGGGATGTCCTATACCTGTTATATATTGTAAAGATTGTGGAATTGTTCCAGTTCCAGAAAAAGACCTCCCTGTTGTTCTACCAACGGATGTAGAATTTACAAGTGGTGGTAATCCCCTGGACAAGCACCCAACCTGGAAATTTGTTGATTGTCCAAAGTGCGGAAAGCAAGCAGAACGTGAAACTGATACATTTGACACTTTTTTTGAATCTTCTTGGTATTTTGCTGCATTTTGCAGTGAAAATAAATCGATTAATAAAGATACTTGTAATCGTTTTATGCCTGTTGATTATTACATAGGTGGAATAGAACATGCAATTCTACATTTGCTTTACTCAAGGTTTTTCTGCCGTGCTTTAACTAAATGTGGCTATTTTGATGTTAAAGAGCCTTTCTCTACTTTAATCACTCAAGGAATGGTCTGCCATATAACTTATAAAGATGAGAATGGCAAATGGCTCTTTCCCGAAGAAGCAAAAGAGTTGATTGCGAAGGGTGCTAAGATCCAAGTTGGAAAAGTCGAAAAGATGAGTAAGTCAAAGAAGAATACAGTTGACCCAAACTTTATCATAGAAAAATACGGTGCTGATACTGCTCGTTTGTTTGTATTATCCGATACCCCCCCAGAAAAAGATATGGAATGGTCTGATGATGGCGTGGAAGGTTGTTTTCGCTACATAAATAAATTGTGGCGTATGGTAGTGCAACTTAGGCCCGTAAACATACACTATGATAATGAAAACATTGTAGGTAAACTCCTAGAGTACAGAAAAAAAATCCATAAACTATTGCAAGGGCTTACAGATGACTTGGAAAACTGCAGATTAAACTGTGTGGTAGCAAAGTTTCGTGAAATGACAAATTTAATAGCTGAAATAGACGTAAAAACTGGAAAATCTCTTATTGATGAAGGTATATGCATACTAATCAGAGTAATTGAACCATTTATGCCACACTTAGCTGAAAATTTATGGCAAAAAATAGGAGGCAAAGGTATGCTATATCTAAAGCCTTGGCCACAAGCTGATGAATCACTACTAATTGATAATATGGTAACTGTGGCAGTGCAGATCAATGGAAAGTTGCGTGCGACCATCAAAGTAGCAACTGGTTTACCTCAAGAAAAATTGAAGAAAATAGCAACAGATTCTGTATCTAACAAAATCGATCAAAGCAAAATTCGCACTATATATGCTGTACCAAATAAGGTAGTAAACATAGTTATATAAAAATTTTGAGTAGCATGCCCCTAATTTCGTAGGTATACTTTTTTTGATATGAGGTTATATCTTTTTTAATATAAAGGATATATACTTGTGCATTATATATTTTTTTGTATGGGTAGTTATATGAAAATAAAAGGATTGTGTGTTTTAGCTGTTTTGCTCACTTCATCTCTAGTAGGTGCAGCTAGTAATAAAGCAACTAGTAATAGTGCAAAAGAGCAGTACTACGCAGGTTTAAACTTTGGTGGTGGATGGGGTACCGGATTAAAAATAAAACCTGGCTTAGTTTTTGGTTATAATTATGATAAAAGCTCTAAGTTTGAACTTGAGATTCTCACTGACGTAAGTGATATGTTTGGTCAAGAAGAAAAGAAAATGGGAGCTAGTTTATTAGCAAATTACCGTTATTATCCTGACGTTGACATTGATCCTGTGAAACTATATGTCAGTGGAGGTTTAGGTGGATATCTCCAAGTAATACCTTTTGGCTCTGGTAAATCTGAAGAAAGCTCTAATGTAGCTGAAGCTCAAGATAACACACTAGATAAAGTACTAGGTGCTATTTCCTATAAATTGAAAGTTGGTGTTGATTATGAAATTGCTCCACAGATAGTTGGTACAGCTGCTTTAACCGTAGGCGGGCAACTGAGTGGTGTAAAAGCAATGACAGTACCGGATATGATGCTGGAAGTAGGAGTACGCTATAATTTTTAATGCTGGATGGCATTGTGTACATGTTTAATGGTTAGGTGTAACCATAAGCAATGCTCAAAACTTGCTGCTAGCATGTTTGAACACTTATTCCAGTCTGTTTTAAGGAAGTAATGTGTATGAATTATATGAGAACGATGAAAGTGTTCGCTGTGTTGATTGCTTTAGCAAGTACAGCTAGTAATGGTACAAGTGAGTTAGAAGATCAGTACAAAGATCGGTATGAAGACCAGTACAAAGATCAGTATGAAGATCAACACAAAGATCATTGTGAAGATCAATACGAAGATCGATATGAAGACCAGTACGAAGATCAGTACTATGTAGGTTTACACTTTGGAACTCGATGGGGTGCAAGCTTTCAATTGAAACCTAGCGTTGTTTTTGGTTATCATCATAACAAAAATTCTAAGTTTGAACTTGAGGTTCTTGCTAACATAAGTGATATAACTGATAAAGTAAAAAGAAAAGTAGGAACTAGTTTGTTGGCAAATTACCGTTATTACCCTGATTTTGACATTGATCCTATTAAACTATATGCTAGTGTAGGTTTAGGTGGATATATCCAAGTATTGCCTTCTTTTGGCTTCGGTGGCAGTAGTACAGGTGAAACTACAGGCAAAAATGTTGCAGATAGAGGTGATTCAGGTAACATTGTGGATAAAGATGGTACAAAAAACGATAATAAAAGGAAAGAGGAAGAAGAGAGTCAAGAAGCTCCAGCTCTACTAGCTGCTGATGGAAGCAAAGTAACGTCTGATCCATCTTTAGTAGACAAAATACTGAGTTCTATTTCCTATAAACTAAAGGTAGGTGTTGATTATGAATTTACTCCGCAGATAGTTGCTACAGTTGCTATTGCTGCAAGTGGGCAATTCAGTGGCTTCAAGCCACCAGTACAAATACCAGATGCAATCATAGAAGTAGGCATACGTTATAATTTTTAAGCTATGAACACTTTGAATCCCTATACACAGTTGTATGCTCGGTGCTATATATGTGCTATTTGCAAAGGTATTCTGTTTATGCTAACATTAAGCTAAACCTTAAGCAATAAAATCAGAAGCATCAACTCCCCGCTGCAAGCAAGCAGCAATTACAGTGTTCATCATAAGAAATGCTATTGTCATTGGGCCAACACCCCCGGGTACTGGAGTAATAGCCTTGACTTTTTCTTTTACTCCCTCAAAGTCAACATCACCCACAAGCTTACTTTGATTTCCCAAGTTAACGCTATTTATGCCAACATCAATCACTATTGCACCTTTTTTTATCCAATCTGGTTGAACAAAATTTGGCTTTCCAACTGCTGCAACTACTATATCCGCCTTAGAGCAATAATCAGCTAAATCCCTACTTTGTGAATGCAAGATGGTAACAGTGCAATTTTCTTGCAACAATAGGTGAAACATTGGCTTACCCACAATATTTGATCTGCCAATGATTACCGCATTTTTACCGGACAGATTATTTTCAACTGACTTAATTAAATGCAAAGAACCTTTGGGAGTACAAGGTATCAGACAATTTTTTTCACCTTTAACTAACCTGCCAACATTCTCATCATGAAAGCCATCTACATCTTTTTCAACACTTACTGTATTAATTATTCTACTTGCACTGATGTGCTTTGGTAAAGGTAACTGAACTAAAATTCCATGCACAGATGAATCTTCATTTAATGTATTAACTTTTTCAATCAATTCATCTTCTGAGATACTATCAGGCAAAACAATAGTTTCAGAACTTATGCCTATTGATTCTGCTTTTCTTTGTTTATTACGAACGTAGACCTGACTTGCTGGATTGCTACCCACAAGAATTACTTTAAGACAAGGAAAAACATTATACTCTTTCTTTAAAATATCAATTTTTTTTGATAGCTCCTCACAGAGATCATTTGCTATTTTTTTACCGTTAATAATAATTGACATTTCCTTGCCACTCCTTGAAGTCAGGTAATGCAATATCAAATAAATTCAATACTTTACCAACAGCATGATTTACAATATCATCCAAAGATTTTGGTTTAATATAAAAAGCAGGCATCGGCGGAGCAACAATTGCTCCCATCTCCGTTAGTTTTAACATATTTCGGAGATGTCCAAGATGTAGTGGAGATTCTCGCACCATAAGAACTAATCTTCTTCTTTCTTTTAGAGTTACATCTGCAGCCCTTGTTAATAGATTGGAAGTCACCCCCGATGCTATTTCAGACATTGTTTTCATAGAACATGGAGCAATAACCATACCTGAGGTTTTAAATGAGCCGCTTGCTATTTTTTCTCCTATTTTTTCTTCAGAATAGTAAAAATCTGCAAGCAATATAATATTTTCAAGTTTTTCTTTAATCTCATGAGCTATAGTTATTTTTCCAGCACTGCTGATCACTAAATGAGTTTCATGATTGGTATTTTTTAGTGCCTCTAGAATCCGTACACCGTAAATAGAACCAGATGCTCCACTTATTCCAATTACAATCCTACTATTCACCTTCGTAATTCATTCCCAATGCACGTTTGTAGGTATCAAGTAATATTTCCTGTTCCTCCCTGTCATCATCATCCATCTTTCTTAGCCTAATAATCTGTTTCATCACTTTTATATCCCAACCTTCATCTGCAGCTTTTGCATATACATCACGAATGTGATCTTGCACATCCCTCTTTTCTTGTTCAAGTTTTTCGATTCTCTCTATATAGCTCTTCAAATCTTCAGCCGTTATTTTTACTGTATCTTCCATAGAACCCAACTAATTAATTGCTACTACAGTATTATCAGTTTTTACTTGTACTTCAATCATAGTAATAATATTTTTATCTTTTTTTAAAATCTTAAAGTAAAAACCGTACATGGAAAACTCTTCATTTTCTTCAGGAATGCGCTCTATCTCGTTTACAATCATACCTGCTAGAGTTGTAGCTTCTTCATCAGGAAGATCCCAATGTAACTGTCTATTAATATCCCTAATAGTAGATTTTCCTTCTATGTGATACATATTATCGGATATCTTTTTTATAAAATTCTCTGTGATCAAATCATGTTCATCTGAAATTTCTCCAACTATTTCTTCCAGTATGTCCTCAAGAGTAACAATTCCCTGAAGGGCTCCGTACTCATCAATAACAAATGCAAGGTGTTTCCTATTTTTACGAAAGTTGTGAAGTTGCACACTAAGCGGTGTACTTTCTGGTATAAACCAAGGCTTTGACATAACTTGGGTAATATCTATTTTATCACCCTTTTCACGTAAGGCATTTATTAGATTTTTTACGTGAACCACTCCGACAACGTTATCTGGTTCTTTTTGCCATAAAGGTACCCTACTATGACTACTAGTCAAAATCTCTTTTATTAACTCTTCTTTGTTTCGATCTATATCAAGAGAAAATAAGTTTCTCCTGTGGGTAATAATTTGCGATATCTCCGTCTCAGCCAAATCAAGTATACTACTTAGCATATCTAAATCCTGTTGTAACATAGTTCCTTCACTGCGATGAAGAGTAATCATATTACGCATTGCATCTGCTGCAGATATTACCTCCCTATTCTTATGAAGCCCACATAACTTCAGAATGAGATTGACAATAAACTGAATGCCTAATGTCAATGGAGAAAGAATCTTGACAAAAAAACAGCATAAAATAAGTAGAAAGTAATGTAAATTTTTCAGGATTTTGCATGGCGTAAGTTTTTGGTAACACCTCGCAAAACAGCAAAATACAAAACGTCATCATAGCTGTTGAGAAAAAGATGCCCTCACTTTCAAAGAAATTTATAAATATTGCTGTAAATAAAGCGGAACAAGTAATGTTAATAATTGTATTGCACAGTAGTATTGTTCCTATTGTTAATTCTTTTGTATTCAATAAGCGGTCTATTATCTTAGCTCTTTTATTTCCATCTAGCTTTAGTTTATTAACTCGGGAGCGGCTAATTGAAGTTAACCCTATTTCTGCTCCTGAAAACAAAAACGATAAAATCAATAAGAAAAAAATTGCTGACAATACTGAAATCAATAACCAATCCATTAAAGTATGATGTTATTGCGATATAGAAACAGAGTTGATTTTATATGTTGTAAGAAGCATTTGCAAGTCTATATATCTTTAATATAAAAAAATAAATCATGAAATATATCACACACTGCATTCACATGCATATTCTCAACAACAAGTGGAGGAGTTATTCTTATTACTCTATTATTTAAAATTTTAGTTATTATTAAGCCTTTGTCAAGAGATTGTTTAACAATTTTATCAGCCAAAGGTAATCTAAGCTCTATCCCTATCAATAAACCCTCCCCACGAACTTCTGAAACGATCTTCGGAAATTCTTCAGTCAAAGGCAACAACTTTTCTTTTAGATATTTACTGACCTTCTTAACATGGTCAAAAAAGCCTTCCTTTAGCATTACATCGAGTACTGCATTACCAACAGTCATGGCAAGTGGATTACCTCCATAAGTTGACCCATGAGTTCCTGGAGTGATTGCTTCTGCTATATAATCTTTTACTAAACATGCAGCCAGAGGAAATCCATTACCCATAGCCTTCGCACAAGTGAGCATATCAGGTTCAACTCCTATATTTTGATAGTAAAATAGAGAGCCAATCCTTCCATATCCGCATTGCACTTCATCAAAGCATAAAATTATTCCTTGAGCTTTTGTTATCTCTCTTACTTTTTTAAGATACTCTACGTCCAATGGATGTACTCCGCCTTCACTTTGTATGGGCTCTAAAAATATGGCAGCTGTTTCGCTATTGATTTTCTTTTCTAATGCTTCAATGTTATTTCTTGGAACTTTATCAAAACCAGAAAGGAGTGGAGCAAAACCTTCGCGTGATTTTTCATTTCCCCCAGCTGAAATTGCAGCAATACTGCGGCCATGAAAACCTCCTTCAATTGTAATGATGTGACTGCGCTTTTCTTGTCCATTTAAGTAGAAATAGCGGCGAATAAATTTAATTGCAGCTTCTGTTGCTTCAAGTCCACTTGAGCAGAAAAAAACTTTATCGGCAAAGGTAAGTTCTGTTAAACGCTGAGCAAGCCTTTCCTGCTGGGGAATAGTAAAAATATTAGAGCAGTGCCATAATGAATCCAGTTGCTCCTTCAGTTTATCTGTAATGTATGGATGACAATGCCCTAGAGAGGTTGTAGAAATTCCTGCAGCAAAGTCTAAATATTTTTTACCATCCTTATCGAAGAGATATACTCCTTCTCCTCTAACTATAGAAGCTTCAGATCTATTATAAGCATTAACAACATGATCCATTTTAAATATTATCTATACTGTGCATGAAAAAGCTTTCCCTTAATATTGCTTAAACTAAAAATTGGGCTAATATTATACAGTTCAACATAAAATTCAGAAATTTAATATGTAAAAAAGTAAAACTACACCAATTCACATTCAGCAAAAAAGAAAGCTATTTCTCTATGAGCATTCTCTAGACTATCAGAACCATGCACTCTATTTTCACTAATATCATTAGCAAAATCACCCCTAATTGTACCTTTATCTGCCTGTTTTGGATCTGTAGCACCCATGATTTGTCTGTATTTACTGACTGCATTTTCACCAATTAAAACTTGAACTATCACAGACCCAGAAGTCATAAATTCCACCAACTCTTCAAAAAAAGGCCTATCCTTATGAATTTCATAAAACAGCTCTGCTTGTTTTTTTTGTCAGCAGCATCTTTCTCTGTGCTATAATTTTTAGTCCAGATTTTTCAATGTAAGAATTTATACTGCCTGTAATATTATTTTTTACTGCATCAGGTTTTAATATCGAAAGTGTTCTCTCAATTGCCATATCATTTCCTTATATTAAGATCGTATATTTACTTTATTGTGAATTTTTGTTCCATCAAAGAGATTTTTTATTTATAGTCAAGAATAAAACATCAAGGGGTAGTTTATGGTTTACCGTCGTAAGAAACTAGTGAATAATCTTAAATCATCAATTTTCTGCGGAACAAAAGGTTTTTTAACCTTTAATTTGGCACTTTTAAGTTATTTAGAGTATAGCTTACACAATAATACAAAATTAAAAGAAGGTGCCGCTTTTGCGATGAAAAGGAACGTTGTTCCATTTGGTGAAATGATTTCCATACCGCTGTTTGTTTGCTTTGTATTACCAGCTATGGTAGGCAACATAAGCCTTATCGAGTGCGCACTTATATGTGCTGCACTGATGGTTGCAACATGTTTTGTTGTAAGAACCTTTCACTTGCGTGAAAAGTTATTGAAAAAAATGACTAATAATGAAAATTATACCGAGAAACAAATAGAGCCGGAATTTAAGAAAGACACTATAAAATTTCCTATCTTTGATAAAAACAGACAGCATATTGAGTATAATTCTCCTAATCAAGAACAACTAATGAATGAAAGCCCTCCCTCTCTCTTTGTTAGGGTTCTACTTTTTCCCCTTACGATTTTTCTGAAGGCTCTACAAAGCTGCATAATGATATCTTTGGCTGCTGTTGAACTTTTTGAAGCAGTGCCAAGTTTTTGTGTTGATGTGGTTTTTGATAGAAATTTTGTATCTACACAGAGTAACGTGAAGAGATCTGGTCATCTATTGTATGCTAGTGTGAGAAATTTAGTGCCTGTAACTAAACTTGATGAGTGTGTAGCTGATTTTATAGGCAAACCTGAAGAAAGGTGCTGTCAGTGAAGAAGGCAGTAATCTTATTTAACCTTGGTGGACCTGATTCACTAAGTGCAGTACGTCCTTTCTTGTTTAATCTATTTTATGATAGAAGAATAATAAATCTACCAAATCCTTTTCGCTTCCTTTTAGCAAAGTTTATCTCCAAAAGGCGAGAAAGTACTGCACAAGAAATATACGAGCACATTGGAGGTAAATCGCCAATCTTGGAGAATACAAAAGCACAAGCTGATGCTTTAGAACTAAAATTAAATGAAGATGGAAACCATGTGTATAAGATATTCATCTGCATGCGTTATTGGCATCCATTTGCTGATGAAGTTGTTAAAAGCGTAAAGCAATTCAACCCTGACGAAATCATTCTGTTACCACTATATCCGCAATATTCAACCACCACAACTCTATCATCCATCGAGAATTGGCAAAAAAATGCCAAACTGGAATGTAACACAAAAACAATTCACCATTATTATGACAATGAAGACTTTATTGAAGCTCATGTTAATCTGACGTCTAAATATTATAAATTAGCTAGCAAAATCGGTAAGCCAAGAGTCCTATTCTCGGCTCATAGCTTACCTCTTAGTATCATTAAAAAAGGCGACCCTTACGCTTCACAGATAGAAAAAACAGTAAAATTAATAGTAAAAAAATTGAATATTGAAGATCTTGATTGGGGAATATGTTATCAGAGTAAGGTTGGCCCTGTAAAATGGTTGGAGCCTAGCACTGAAAGTGAGCTATCACGCGCGAAAGACGATAATATACCTGTAGTTTTATCACCTATATCTTTTGTTTCTGAGCATTCTGAAACACTGGTTGAACTTGATATAGAGTATAAAGCAATTATCAAAGACGGATATTACTTTCGCGTACCAACTCTCAGTACTGATCTCTTATTTATCAAGTGCTTGGCCGATTTATGTTTAGATCACTCTCAAAGTACTGATTTATAGCACTTTTCTTTTTATATTTTTATAGTATAATATTAAAAAGTTATTATTTTATTATCTACTTATGCCAAAAGGTAAGCCAAATACATTTATAGAAAGTATACATGATGTTCACAATCATGATATTAGAAAGATGTATTGTATTGCAGTAGGTTTAACAGGCATATTGTGTAAGATTTCACTACAATTTTGTTGCGAGTTTATTGACAATAACAGATCCAGTATTTCTGCTGTATCAGATATTGCCAAGTTTATGAAATTACCAACATCAACATTACTCGTTCTTCATTCTGGGCTCAAGTTAGCTGGATATAAATCTCAAAATGATAAAGATGAACCTAAAAACCTGGTACAGGTTATAGGTAGCTTAGCCTTCTTGACACACTGTATCATAGGAATATTGATGCAGACAAAAATCATTCATTTCTTAGCTGGAAACAATAAAGATATAATAAGTTATATTGGTTTAACATCAACAGTCCTATTTCTATTTTCAGAATTCGTAAGCTGTTATTATAAGTGCGAAGAATATAAGGAAGTGCATAAAAAATATCAAGAAGCATGTAAAAAATACAAAAAGGGTGATGACGAACTTACGAAATGTGAAGCTGAGCTTGCTAAATGCAAGAAGAATGTTATGTTTAGCACATTCACTTTGTCATTGGGCTTGTTAAGCTTCATATTAAAAAGAATGGAACTTCCAACCATACCAATAGACTTGGGTGGTGGCATAGTCTATAATTTCAACTTAACTGTTACGGTCAGTTTGATACTAAGCATAGCATATCTAGTATCAAACATCGATAAGTTTGTCAATCAACCTAATAATGTTACTGATCCTTCTACTGGACTTGATGACGCTCACCATATTCAGCATAATGGCAGCATTGTAGAAATTAATTATTAGAGATGAAAAGACTTAATTTCTACTGCCAATGCTAGCACTGCTAATTTGCTAACAATATTCCAAAGTGGCAAAGTTTTATTTTCTTGGCTGATGTCATAAAATTCACAGTCAGTGGAATTCAAGCTAGAATATACATCTTTCCTGCTATTACATCGGTATAAGTAACATGTTGGAGTATCTCCTATATAGTATATTAGCGGTTCTGCAGAACTACTTTTAAATATGTCAATAGTTGGTACACCTTCTTGTATAATAACACTATTGATTGCTATTCCTTCTTTTATCTTTTTCATTTTATGACGCTTTTTTTTATTGAGATTTAATATTTCCTTTCCACTTGTTGCTGTTATAATGCCCATTCCATATGTGCCATTGCTTGCTTTGATAAAAACGTAAGGTTGTGTTTTTATTTCATATTCCTCATATTTTTTTTGCACTAGAGATAATATTTGGTCAACTTTAGTCGCTACTGCTCCTAGTGATAAATCATCATTAAAGTCAACTCCATTACAGCTTTCTGTAAGCACAGAAATAAGCCATGGGTCCATTTTAAATTCGCCACAAAATTCGGACACTAATTTTTGATAGATTTCAAAATATTGAAATTTCTGCCTACTGTGCCAGCCATATAATGGACTTGGCACTATCTCTTGTTTTACGTTTTCTAGCGTGTCTGGAATGTGGCTCGTCATATCACGGTTCAGTATAATCACATCAGGCACAAATCCTGAAGTTGTCTTCAGCAAAGAGTTTTCTTTCACAACAGTTTCATACTGTTCTATTAAATTGTACGTTTCATTATGAAAGAGGCCAATTCTAGTTTCAAAACCTGCGAGTTGCAGTACTTTCTCTATAACAAATACGTTTTCTATATACATTTTATTTCGTGTGTAATTCTCCGGTATTATAAGGGCCTTTTTATATTGTTTTGTTTCGAAGTAGCTTTTTATCAATTTTGCTGCTATCGCTTTTGATACTTCACTTAGGTTATTAAACCCTGCAGGAAATAAATTGGCGTCTACTGGAGCAATTTTGTAGCCTGAATTCCTAAGATCTATGGAGCTATAAAATGGTAATGTAAAACCATTAAATTTTGTTTTGAACCAATTATTTATATCTTTTTCCAGATTTGGATGAATTATGTTTTGCATCTACACTTTAAATGTTATAAGAAAAGTACTATATTATAAGTTATAATCTTAATATAATATAACGAATTAAAATAACAAAAAAATGATTCATCATGACAGCAGTAAAATGTATGGTACTACTATACTGTCAATTAGAAGAGACAAAAATGTAGTAGTAATAGGTGATGGGCAAGTCTCGCTAGGCCATACCGTTATAAAATCTGGAGCAAAAAAAGTTAGGCGTCTTTCTGGTGATTCCGTAATTGCCGGTTTTGCTGGAGCAACAGCTGATGCATTTACTCTCTTCGAAAGGCTAGAATCTAAACTTGATAAGCACCCAGGACAGTTAATGAGAGCATGTGTTGAACTTGCAAAAGACTGGAGAATGGATAAATATCTAAGAAAATTAGAAGCTATGATGATCGTGGCAGACAAGTCCATTTCGTTGGTCATTACAGGAACGGGTGATGTTCTTGAACCTGAAGATGGCATTGCAGCCATTGGCTCTGGAGGAAATTTTGCTTTATCTGCAGCAAAAGCTTTGATTGACGTTGAAGGAATATCAATAGAGGAGATTGCAAAAAAGGCTATGAAGATAGCTGCCGATATATGTGTTTATACAAACCATAATCTAATTATCGAAAAAATAGAGGAGTAATATGTCAAGAACTTTGTGTGCCAATTTTTCTAGTCAATCTGTAGTAGGTCAATTTGATAATAATGATGACTATAATGAGAAAAATAGCCTCTATGAAAATGAAGGTACAGGAAGTAGCAGCATTCAAAGCTCACAAGCTTTATTAGATGATCTACCACCACAGAAGATAGTTAAAGAATTAGACAGATTTATAATCGGGCAGAATGATGCAAAGCGCGCTGTTGCTATTGCACTCAGAAATCGTTGGCGTCGAAATAAAGTCCCACTTCCACTACGTGAAGAGATTATACCTAAGAATATACTCATGATAGGCCATACGGGAGTTGGTAAAACTGAAATAGCTCGCCGTTTAGCAAAGCTTGCTGGTGCACCTTTTATAAAAGTTGAAGCAACGAAATTTACTGAAATAGGATATGTTGGACGTGATGTTGACTCGATAATACGTGATTTAGTTGACGCAGCAATAGTTTTAGTTAAGGAAAAAGCACGTAAAGCCTTAACTAAAAAAGCTTTAGGTTTGGCTGAAAAGATAATAGTCAACTCCATGGTTGGTGAAGATGCAACCGAGGAAAGCAAAAAAGTTTTCAGAGAAAGACTGAGAAATAAGGAATTTGAAGATGGAGAAGTTTCTATTAACGTCAGGGAGAGCAAGGGTATGTTACCCACTTTTGATATACCTGGCATGCCAGGTGGGCAAATTGGTGTGATGAACGTAACAGAAATCGTGGGCAAGATGTTTAATGGGAGCAAAAAAACAAAAACTATTACAGTTAAAGTGAAAGAAGCACGTGAAATATTGATTAATGAAGAAAGCGAAAGGTTAATGGATGAAGACAAGATAATCAAAGAAGCGATTGATCTTGTTAGCAATGAAGGCATAGTGTTTTTAGATGAAATAGATAAAATTGCAGCACGTACAGAAATAAAAGGTGAAGTCAACAGAGAAGGAGTGCAGCGCGATCTGTTACCATTACTTGAGGGAACAACTGTTTCAACTAAGTATGGCCCCGTAAAAACAGACTATATATTATTTATTGCATCTGGTGCTTTTCATTTATCTAAGCCATCTGATCTTTTACCAGAATTACAGGGTAGATTGCCAATTAGAGTGGAACTTAAGGCGCTTACTCAAGAGGATCTAATAAAAATATTAAAGGAACCAGAATCTAGTTTGTTAAAACAGTATATAGCGTTAATGAAAACGGAAAATGTAACACTTGAGTTTACTGATGATGGTATAGAGACTATAGCTGAAATAGCATTTACAGTTAATAGAGAAGTGGAAAATATAGGTGCAAGAAGACTTCATACTGTCATGGAGAAGCTTTTGGATGAAATAAGTTTTATCGCTTCTGAAAAAAATAGTGAAAAATTTGTTATAGATAGCAAATATGTAAGAGATAAACTAGAGTCAATTTCAAAGCAGCTTGATTTATCTAAATTTATACTTTAGAGGAAGCCTACTTTAAGTAATATAGAGCATTCAAGAGGTTTTATTTTTTCTTACTTCGTAATTCTTTAAGCTATTTTTCAATAGTAGAATTCAAGCTTAAATCAATTATTGCAATATCAAAATCTATGTTTTTTGTTAATACATCAGTTAAAAGGTCAGGTGGAGAAAGAACTGTTCTTTTATTACCAGCTCTCATTCCCACAACTCCAAGTTCTATAGCAAGTGGTATTTTTTTGTCACCAACCTTAAACTGCACTATTTGATCTTTGATTATATACTCACCATTATGTCTCTTTATGCTATATTGAACTGATATCTCATCGCCACATTTTACTCGTTTTCCAGTTTTGTTAATTAAGTCATTAAAAATCATCAGGTTATTTACTGAATCGGGATATTTATCTTTTACTTCAATCAATTTGATGTAATAAGAGTTAAAACTCATTTTGTTGTCATCAGCAGCAATAGTAACTACACGCTCTCCGCCTTCTTTCATACCTATTACCCCTAAACTCACTTCTTTTAAGTAATCCTGACCTATTTTCAAATTGACATCAGTCGGAAGTAGCGTTGCTAGGTTGTTGGAGACTTTGTACATTTGTAGCAGAACTTCTTGGCCACAGAAAACTTTACTGCCACTGCCTTCAGTAATTTCATAAAAGTTTATCATCTCTTCTTCTTTTTGCTGTGTTATTTCTTCTAAATATTCTGCTAACCCATGCTTTTCAATATAACGATCAAGAGCTGATTCAAGTATCGGCCTGACCAAATAACTTGCTATCATCTGTGTCAAACCACCATGTGTAGCATTTATTTCGTAAAGCTTTTCCCTTTTCTCTGGTTTATCTTTGTTTATATAAACAATCGTAATTATAAAAGCAGAAGCTAAAGTGAGAACCATTACTACAGAGATAAACATTTGTAATATAATTTTTCTAACCATCTTTTTTTACTTGATTCAATAAATCATATAAGTCATTAGTATTCCCTGAAAGCGTACTTAAATTATCTGAGGCCTGTTTAAAGAGACTATCTATATAGTTTTCCATTTCATTTTTTCCAAGCACGGACATTAAATTGTTTGTTTTATCTTGCTCATAATCTTCGATATCATCCTTGGCTTGAAAAATAAGCCCTAGATTTATTCCATAGTTATATAATGCTTCCCGCTCCTTGTCTGTAGCGCCTCCTATTATAGCCCCTATTTCACATGAAGCTGCAAACAGTTTTGCAGTTTTCATCAAATGAATTTCTTTTATTTTGTCAAAATCTGCACCTATATCTAAAATCTGCCCTCCCACCATTCCCTTCATTCCTATTGCTTGAGAGAGCGCTTTTATGATCTCACAATTTAACAAAGATAATACCTCAAAAGCTAGGGTAAGTAATGCATCTCCGGCCAGTACTGCTGTTGCTTCACCAAATTTTTTGTGGCAGCTTGGCTGACCTCTGCGGGTGTCACTGTTATCCATACATGGCAGATCATCGTGAATTAGGGAGTAAGCATGAATAAATTCAATTGCTGCTGCTGCTGTTATTGCTTTTTCAACCTTTATGTTGAATATCGACGAAGATGCTATAACTAAAAAAGAACGTATATGTTTTGCAGGAGCAAGAAGCACATAACGCATAGCTGATATAAGTCTATTCTCGCTATTTTCAGGTAAGAGCTTATTCACTTCTACAACAAGCAAATTTTTTGTTGTTTCGTCTAGCATTTTTAAATTTATTAACTATTGAGTGCTAAGAGATAGGAAGTTTTTAATAGTTTATATAATCATAAAAGCTATTGCAAACATCAAAATTTCTTATAACATCAGAGAATAGGTTATTTTTTAGTAAGAAATGAGCGAATTGGCAAAAAGCACTAGGGAAGATATAGAAGAAAAAGTAAAGAAGATTATACTAGAGCACATCAGTAAGGATGTAGAGGGATTTAGTAGTTCTTCAAAGCTTTCAGACCATGGCACAGATAGTTTAGATGCAGTTGAAATAATCATGGCAGCTGAAGAAGAATTTGGTATAGAGATTCCTGATGAAGATGCACAAAAAATGGAAACTATGGAACAGATAGTTGAATATGTAGTAAACAAAGCAAACAATTGATGTTGAATGAGCAGAAGAGTAGTAGTTACCGGTGTTGGCTTAATTACTCCACTAGCAGCAGATGTTAATAACACCTGGTCAAAGCTGAAAGAAGGTAAATCTGGCATCAAAGCAATCAATACAGATAGGTTCGACTCTTCTGATCTTGCTTGTCAGGTTGCAGGGCAGGTGCCTGTGCAATCCGATAACGTTGAGCATTATTTTAATCCACCAGATTATATTTCTGAAAAAGACCTAAAAAGAACAGATCGTTTTATTCACTACGGAATTGCAGCAGCTGTTCAGGCAGTAGAAGATTCACTAATTTTGGAAAATAAAAATATTAATAAAGAGCGAATAGGTGTAGCTATTGGTTCCGGTATAGGTGGTCTTCCGTCAATTCAGGAAAATGTAATTACCATGCAGGAGAAGGGGCCTAGACGTGTTAGCCCATTTTTTGTTCCTGCAAGTCTAATAAATTTGATATCTGGTCATATTTCTATTAAATACGAATTTATAGGTCCAAATGATTCAGCGGTAACTGCATGTGCAACAGGTGCGCATGCGATTGTAAACTCAGCAAGAGCTATAAAATTCGGTGAAGCTGACATTATGATTGCAGGCGGAGCAGAAAGTGCGTTATGCAGAGTTGGAATTGCAGGTTTTGCATCGATGAAGGCGCTATCAACTAAATTCAATGATAAGCCTGAAGAGGCCTCAAGGCCATGGGACGAAGAACGCGATGGATTTATCATGGGCGAAGGGGCAGGTATATTAGTTCTGGAAGAATATGAACATGCAAAAAAAAGGGAAGCAAAAATATATGCAGAACTCACTGGATATGGGTTAACAGGAGATGCGCACCACATCACAGCACCACATCCAGAAGGAAGAGGCGCACTTAAGGCAATGGAACTTGCTTTAAGGAGTGCACAAGTAAGCCCAAGTCAAATTGGGTATATCAATGCACATGGGACTTCAACAACACTTGGGGATAAAGTTGAAGTAATAGCAATGAAGCAGTTATTCGGTGACTATGCCTATAAAATACCTGTTTCCTCGACTAAATCTTCTATAGGACATTTACTTGGTGCCGCAGGAAGTGTTGAAGCAATATTTAGTATCCTTGCATTAAACAATGGAATTGTTCCACCAACTTTAAACCTACACAAACCTTCAGAAGGGTGTGATTTAAATTTTGTACCACTTAAAGCTCAAGAGCATAAAATTCAATATGCGCTTTCTAATTCATTTGGTTTTGGTGGTACCAACGCGTCTCTCATCTTTGGAAAGGTGTAGTTAATTATGCTATTTTGAATCGACTACGAAAATGTTATTCAAGTAGCTGAAACTGGAATCCAGTTAAATTGGTCAGCATAAAAGTAATGTTGAAATATAACATTTTGATGATGATGAAGAAATGGATCCCAGTGTCAGCTACTCGAATGACAGAAGAAGAAAAAGCAAAATTTTGCCTTTTACCGCTAACCTATTATACTTACTTGATAAGTTCTATCGCTTGATTAAATGCATAAAATATTAGTAAGAAGTAACCATAAGTCTTTGATTGGAAAAATCAAGATTAATGGTTCAAAGAATGCCGTCTTGCCAATAATGGCGGCAAGCTTGTTTAGTAATTCTTCAATAACTTTGCATAACGTACCTGATTTAATTGACGTTCATTTGATGTCTAAGCTGCTTAAGAGTCTTGGTGCAGAAGTAAATTTTATATGCAATAAAGACTATAAAGCAAATCACACTTTGGAAATTGACTGTAGCAATATCAATAACTATTTAATATCACATGAAATTGCAAGCAGACTGCGAGCATCTTTTTTAATGCTAGGTCCAATGCTCAGCAGATTTGGTAAAGTTTCAACAGTATTTCCTGGTGGATGTAATATTGGAAAACGTCCTGTTGACATTCATATTAAGGCACTTGAAGCAATGGGAGCTAAAATTGAAATTGATAGCTGTAATATAACTGCAACAACAAAGGGGAAATTGCAAGGCAAAGAAATAACATTTGAAAAAGTGAGTGTTGGTGCAACAGAAAATATAATAATGGCAGCAACACTTGCAGATGGAGTAACAATAATAAACAATGCTGCAATCGAGCCGGAAGTTCTTGATTTAATAGAGTTTCTGAAGAGTATGGGTGCCAATATTGAAGTTAATAATACAAAAATCACAATAGAAGGTGTTGAAGCATTAAATGGGTGTGAGCATAAAATAATACCAGATCGCATAGAGGGCGGTACTTATGCTTTGGCTGCTGTCATTACCGACGGCGAGCTAAAGTTAGAAGGAGTAAGTTTGTCTGATATAGAATGCATTGCAAATGAATTGAAGACTATAGGAGCCAGAGTTGAGTTACATGATGATGGTATTATTATTTCTAGAAAAAATGGCCCTATTAAATCTGCTCATGTTGCAACAAATCCATATCCTAACTTTCCCAGTGATATGCAACCACAACTAATGTCCGCTATGTGCATTGCAGATGGAATATCAATCATTGAAGAGAACGTTTTTGAAAGTAGATTTGCACATGCAAATGAGTTAAGAAAATTAGGTGCTAACATTAGCATTGAAAAAAGTAAAGCTACTATAAGTGGAACAAAGAGCCTATCTGGAGCTAATCTGCATGCTAATGACTTAAGGTCAACAGCAGCTTTAATTCTCGCTTCTTTGGTAGCTAAAGGAGAAACTACAATAAATAACTCACATCATTTATGGAGAGGCTATGAAGCGATGGACGAAAAACTCAATTCGTGTGGAGCCGATATTTCCTTGAGGACAT
The DNA here is from genome assembly GCA_023375725.1 of Nephotettix cincticeps. NCBI lineage: Eukaryota > Metazoa > Arthropoda > Insecta > Hemiptera > Cicadellidae > Nephotettix > Nephotettix cincticeps. Next base: position 36,734 of record JAGISJ010000043.1, read on the forward strand.
GTTATGAATAAGCGAACTACAGTAAAAGAGATAGATGAAATTCTATACGAAGAACATAAGGTGTTAGATCATGGATTTGTTCGAGTAATTGATTATATGGGCTCTGATAGCGCCATAGTTCAAGCCGCTCGCGTTTCTTATGGAAAAGGAACGAAACAGATAAATCAAGATGAAGCGCTTATAAAGTATTTGATGAGGCATCATCATACAACTCCATTTGAAATGTGTGAAATTAAGTTTCACGTGAAACTTCCAATTTTTATTGCAAGACAGTGGATAAGACACAGAACTGCAAATGTGAATGAATATTCTGGAAGGTATTCGATACTTGATAATGAATTTTATATACCAGAACAGGTTGCAAAACAATCTGATAATAATAAACAAGGCAGCGGTGAAGCTTTTGACTCAAGTACTTCAAAAGAAATAATAGATTCTCTAATAAATGATTCTAATTTAGTATATTCTCATTATGAGAAATTTATTGAACAGGGCCTTGCAAGGGAAATTGCCCGAACTAATCTAACACTTAATTACTATACTCAGTTTTATTGGAAAATAGATTTACATAACCTTTTTCACTTTTTAAGGCTTAGAGCTGATCAGCATGCCCAATATGAAATTAGAGTCTATGCAGAAGTTATGTTGGACATAGTGAAGAAATGGGTCCCGCTGGCCTATAATGCTTTTGTTGAATACTCGCTAAAATCAGCCTGCATTTCAAAAACTGGTCTTGAAATAATTCGCAAGCTAATAAAAGGAGAAAATGTTGCGAGAGAAGAAAGTGGCATTGGTAAAAGAGAATGGAATGAGCTGATGTCTATACTCGGTAAATAATCTTGAAGATAAATGTATAGTTGTTATTTACATAGCGTTTGCAGGATAGCTGTACAAAACCCAAACCAGTCACAGCTGTACGAACATTTTGGTAATTTGCATAGTAGACGATGTCATTCCAGTGCTTGACACTGGAATCCAGGAATTTTGATTCTAAATTGGGTATTGGTCTTAAATTAAAATAAACGTTTGTGATGAGATTATATGAAAAACTGGATCCCAGACTGGGATGACAGGAGAAGGAAATGCCGGAATGGCAGGAGAAAGAAACACTGGGATGACAGTGGAAGATCTAATTCCTTATATCAATTAATTCTCATCCACCTTTTATGTTACATAAACTCATCACTTTTATAGAACATCTCATTAAAATCATTCAAAATTCCAAAATCTTGATTTTTAATAAATAGATGATCATTTGTAACATAAGCTTCAGAAAGAGTGATCGGCTTTCCATCAAGATTGGAATCTTGCACATAAACTTTATTATACAGAGCTATCATTTGATTATAATTGTATTTCCCAGCAGTATACTGACTGCTTAAGTTCTGATAAAAATTATCTATGTCTTGATTTTGAGCTTGCAGCACCGCCTTATATTTACCATCTCCAATAGCCTCACCCACTTTGATTTTTAAAGGATGTTGTGATTCTTCTTTCACATTATCTATAACAATTGTTTCCTCTTGCTTCTCTTCGTCTCCTCTTATCGATCTTTTACTCCTTTCTTCACTCGCAGGTTGATCTGCTGGCATTTGGTCTATATCGTTAGATTCTTCTTCTTGCATAGTAATTTTTTTGAGATAGCTAAGCATATCCTTTCCAGCTTTTTCCCAAGTTGCAGCTTCTTTTGAAAGCTCACGATAATAAGAATCATTATCGCCTTTGCTATCTATTACATCTCTTGCTAGTCCTTTCTCTTCTGCCCATAACTCAGCATGTTCAACAAGTGTCCTGCCATCTTTGCCTACAACGTCAACGTCAGCTTTGTTTTTTATTAGATATTCTATTGTATCTAACTTTCCATGCCTCACTGCATGAACTAAAGGTGTCCAACCATCATTATCCTGAGCATTAATATTCGCACCTTTTTCAACTAACTGCTCTATCATCTTCTTATTCCCAAGATCAACAGCAAGATGCAAAGGTGTTAAGCCGTAGCTATCCTGAATATCAATATCCGCATTATGCTCTATGAGATATTTAACTACTTCCATATTTTTCATGTGCATGGCAAAATGTAGTGGAGATTTACCAGAGCTAATATCACGGGTATCAACATCTATACCACGATCTATTAAGTATTTAGCAATTTCCGTATGTTTTAGCTCAATTGCATAGTGCAGCAGTGTTTGAGCTGACGTGTTCTTTATACCAAGATCTGCGCCATACTCAATTAAACTCTTAACTATTTCCGAATTCCCTAGCTTAATAGCAGCAAGTAACGGAAAAGTATAATAACTTTTACTATTAGGATCTGCGTTATGATCTAATAGATACTTCACTATTTCTGTATTACCTGAATAAATAGCACTGTATAATGGTGTTTGGGAATAAGCATCTTGAATATTAGGATTTGCACCACGATCTATTAAGTATTTAGCTATCTCTATATTTCCAGACTCAATAGCATAGTGTAAAGGTGTCTTATAATACACATATTTAGTATTAGTTTTCTGATAATAATTGTCATGAACATTAAGATTTGCTCCATGATCAATAAGATATTTTGCTACTTCCGTATTTCCTGACTGAATGGCATAATGTAATGGCGTTTGTTCATTATGGTCTCTTGTATCAATATATGAATTGTGTTTTAGTAGCGTTGCTACTTTGCTTAAATCTCCCAATGAAGCAGCAAAATGTAAACTAGTCGCACCTGTTACCTTATTTATCTCGTTTACTTTTCCTATAGTGTTTTCTACATTATTGTCATCAATATTCACCTTTAAGAAAGGCTGTTTATTATACTTCATAACTTTTGTTGTAACAGCTTTTCCTTGTTCGTCTTCACTCGCTTTTTTAGCAGGTTGCATAGAATCTTCTCTACTGACACTTTCTATCTTGGTTTTATCACCACTTACATTATGTACTGGGCTATAACCATATAGACCCTTGCCTGCACTTTGTTGGCTTGTTGAACTTTCAACACTGTTAGATTCAACAACATTATATTCCATATGTTGTTCACCACTCAGCTCAGCTTTGACCCACTGTTTAAATTCCTTAGTATAACCTTTTAGCTCAGTCAAAAAATCCTCAAATAATTTATTACCTTGAGATCTATCTGCACGATGTGTAGAAAGGCCCTTGAGCAAATTATCAATCATATCTGGGTGTTTATCTTCAAGAAATTTGATCACTTGTTCAGCATCCGAATGATAATGTTCCCCTTTATTACTCCAAATATTATTGCGCAATATTTCATCTGGTTTGAGATCTTTATTTCTTATTGCAATCAAGGCCTCTTTATCTCCGTGGTCATTGACATGCCGACCATCTTCTAAACTTGCCATATAGTTAGCAACCCCTTCATGCATGGCCTTAGATAAGACATCACCTGTACCATAATAGGAATTAATGATAGTTAAGGCGTGCCCCAATTCGTGTTTTAAAGTTTTACACGAGTCATCAAATTGGTCTTGTAGATAAAAATAAACATGAACTTCTGAGCCACGCCCTTGAACTGTTAAGCCAGAAGCGCCTTTATAGTTAACGTTCAACTCCTTAAGATAATTTTCGTAGTCACTCTTTGTATTAAATACGAAAACATTAACTTTATTTGGTATGTTGTGCCAAGGCTGAGAATTATTAATGCCAAATGCTGAATCAAAATCTTTTATAGTACTCTCGATGGCATTTTTTACACTACTCAATTTGCTCTGAGTTAATTCCTCATCATCATATTTTATATTTATTTGAAGCTTGTGTTCGCCAAAAGTCATAACTTCACTATCTGGCACAAGATCTGCCACAATTTTATCGCCACTTTTTACATCCATCCACTGCTTAAATTCTTTTTCAACTTCTGAGTTATTCAAAAGATGTTTGAATTTTGATATCGCTTGTACTCTATCGAAGGACATTTCAGTAAGCAATTGCTTTATGAATTGAGGATGTTTTTCTTGTAGGAATGTCACTAAGCAATCTGATATTCTATAGTCGTTAGACATACTTGCTATTTTATATGGTGTATCATGCCCAGATTCATGCATTTTATTGTATGCTTCTTTTGTATAATGCATATCGCGAGTGCTTTCTTTTTTAGCTGCATCATAGCTCCACATGAAAAGCTTCATACCGGTACGTAAAACTTCAGGTACTGTATCCATATTACCGGTAGAGTACTCAAGAAATGCATCGCTCATTTTCTCCATTAAAATTTTAGATTTTGCGCAAAGTAAACCATTTACATCTCCAACAATAAAAGTCTTTGCTATCGTGCCGTCAGCTTCGTGTGCTCTGACCGTTCCACCACCCCATAATTCTCTATGGTCCTTACCACCTGAAAGTTCCTTGATGTGAGCTTTGTAATCATCGTAATTTTTCAGCACATAAAGCTGCAATTTTACTGGACCAGAATGAACGCTTTTTTGTGAATAGAAATTATCAGACCAGGCTCCGTAAGCATCTTTTACAGTTTGTTTTATATACTCAGGGGTATAACTAGCTAATCCCCCATATTTTACTTCTATTGTAAGCTGATCGTTTATTACTATACTTTCTTTATTTGGAAATAATTTTTTAATCAAAGTTTGTGATTTATCATATTCAGAATTTGTTTTAAATTTCATATTCACCTCTTAAAAATTTTCACTATAAATAAGTCTTGAGAAAAATGCGTTAACTGTAGATTCAGCCTTTACCTTGTTTTTACACAACTGCTTAGATAGTTGATCATCGCGAAAAAGCAGATTCTTAGTATCGAGATATTTAGCATAGTTGCCAGCAGGTATTGAGTAGAAACCGCTTTCAAGTTCAAGATAAGAGCTGCTATTGAGAACAAAAAATAAATCGCTCTGGTCAAGCAGTATGTCATAACCAGAGCTCGTGCAATGTAAGTATTCATTGCCTTCATACTCTGCTATGTAGTACTTACTTGCATCAAGATCACCATCAAGCTGCAAAATTGCCGCTGAACGTCCATTCCCAATACTATGGCCTTTTATTACTTTAAGTACTTTAATCTCATCATTTTCTATGAGTTCTCTTAACTTTTCATTCTTTTGACTTAATTCTTTCTCTGCTTTTCTTCTGTCTTCTTCTAATTTTATTTCTTTTTCAACAAGCTCATTTTGTATTTGCAAAAACATATCTTGAATGGTTAAGCCATTTAGAAAGTAATCCAATACAATTGACACAAACGGCTGCAATTCACCATTATCTTCAAAGCTCTTTTCCTGCTTTTTGTCATATTGAGTGGGGTTATAGATTGCATACATAGGATAAAAGCCAATTCACCTCGTCGAATGATAACTCTATCGAAAATCCGCTCTGATCAAGTGGAAGTTTAGTAGCTAAATATCTACCATTATTATCTCTGACATACAGCTCATTTATACCATAGTGCCCACTATATTTGTTGTAATAAATATAAAAATTCTCAGGATTAAGATTAAAGTAATCATCTAAATTGTTAGGTTTACCGAGCTTTTCACATAGAAAACTCTTGCTCTTATCTGTAAGTTTGATGCGTGTAGAGAAGTAACACCGATCTATTCGGTCACCTTTTTCTATTTCAAAGTCTAGGACTATTTTATCGCTAAACATACAGAATTTCCTCACATTTCCAATATTTATGATTATAAATTGTGTACTATGAAAAAAGCATTAAGGCTTCTTTATGTATCTAAAAACAGCGCTAACTTATGACAAGAATAGTTGACGTATTACTACCACTTCCAATTGATCAGCTATTTTCATATGCAATTGAGAAAGATACTGAAACTTCAATTGGAGATTACGTAGTGGTACCATTTGGCAGAAAGCGTTTGATTGGAATAGTTTGGAAATATAGCGGCAAGAGTGATCGAGAATTAAAATGCATTGAACAAAAGATCGATTTGCCGAGCATCAGACCAAAACTGATCGAATTTGCAGAGTGGGTTGCACAGTATAATGTAATACCTATCGGTATGCTTGCCAAAGTGATAATGGGAGGAGTATTAAAGGTAAATCAAATAGATAAGTTAGTTTTCACTAAGCAAAAGCAGGAAATAAGTGAAATAGATTGCCAATTAAGCCCTGAGCAGCAAGCAGCTCGCGATAAGATAATAAGTAATTTGAATGAGTATTCAGTGACTTTGCTTGACGGTGAAACCGGGTCTGGAAAAACGGAAGTTTATCTCTCTGTGATTGCAAGGTTAATTGAAATCGTAAACGATGCACAAGTCCTGATCCTTCTGCCAGAAATTGTCCTAACTTCACAATTAGTAAATCGTGTTCACAGTCAGATATCTGGAAATATAGCTGAGTGGCATTCAGGACTTACTCCCAAAGCTCGCCGAAATAATTGGCTTAATATAGCAAATGGAAGTGCGCAGATAATTGTTGGGGCAAGGTCAGCACTTTTTTTACCTTATAAAAACCTAAAATTAATCATCGTCGATGAAGAGCATGACTCATCCTTTAAACAGGAACAAGGAATTATATATAATGCTCGAGATATGGCCATTATCTTAGCCAAGCTCGAAAATATTCCGATTATTTTATCATCCGCTACTCCGCTGCTTGAAACAATTTATCATGTTAAAAACGGTAATTACAATCATGTAAAGCTAACCGAACGATTCGGTGGTGCAGAGTTGCCGCACATAAAAGTAGTGAATAATAAACAATGGATTTCCAATGAGCTTTTCCAAGGCATAAAACAAACTATAGAGAAAAAACAGCAAGTTATGCTCTTTCTAAACCGCCGGGGGTATGCACAACTTGCAGTTTGTAAAAAATGTGGATATAAAATTTCCTGCTCAAATTGCACTGTATGGCTTACTTACCACAAGAAAAAGAACGTCCTTTTGTGTCACCATTGTTCTTATCAATCAAAACTTCCAGAAAAATGCTCCAATTGTCAAAGTGAGCAGTCATTGCTCCTTTATGGTGTGGGAATTGAAAGGTTAGTTGAAGAAATAGTGAAATTAATACCAAATGCAAAAACTGCGATTATCAGCAGCGATCAGAAGTCGCTTGGTAACGTCATTGATTTAGTGTTGAAAGAAGAGGTGAATATTATAATCGGTACACAAGTGATTGCCAAAGGGCATAATTTCCCTAAGTTAACTTTGGTTGGAGTGATAAATGCAGATTTAGGACTTGAAAATTCTGACCTCAGGGCAGCAGAAAAGACATATCAATTATTGCATCAAGTTGCGGGTAGATCTGGGAGGTTCAACGAAAAAGGAACGGTAATAGTGCAAACCAATAATCCTGAAAGTTTAATAATAAGAGCATTACAGAAGCAAAAAAGGGACTTGTTTTATGAAGTTGAACTTGAGTCAAGACGCAAAGCTAAAATGCCACCATTTAGTAGATTAATAGCGCTTATAGTTTGTGGTAAGGATCAAATTGCAACACAGAAAGCAGCAAGTGAGATAACAAGCTTTTTACATAATCAATTTTCAATTACCTCTCAGCACTTGACGCTGAAAGAATTTGAAATTTTTGGCCCATCACCAGCAGCAATAAATTTCTTAAATAATAAATATCGATATAGAGTGTTACTAAAGATACACAATAAACATATCCTATCTTTGAAGAAAAAGCTGAAATATTGGATTAAAAATAACTGTAACTTGAGTTCAAGCATTGCAGTAACAATAGATGTTGACCCTGTGAGTTTTTTTTGATGTTGTTGGAATTTGTTTGACGTTTCTATAAATTAATAATAAACTATACTAATTTTTTAATTAAAAATTTGACTTTCAGTAAATTTTATTGCATTATTAGTATAATTAAAATAGGTAGATAATTATGACTGCTTTACTTAAAATCATTAATAGCGGAAAGGAATTTACAGAAAAAACTAAAGAGTTGAAAGAGTATCTTGATAAGAATAGTGAAATTATAATTAACAATCAGTTATTCTCATTAGCTATTTCAAATGCACTCTCTTACAATGGAGATCTTATCAATGAACAAGCAGTGCAAATATACCTTATTTTGCACCACTGTATTAAACACTATAGTGCAAGGTCTGAAAAAGGAGATATATTACCGTTTCAAAACGTGATGAAGATTTTAGATGAAGCTGTGAGTATACTTTCTAATCCTCAGTATTTCGACAGATTGATCAATTTTCGAGATCAAAGTAGAAATACATTATTACACCAAGCTGTTATAAGTAATAACACTGAAGCAATAGAAGCCCTTTTGACATATGGTGCAAGCCCTTTGATAAAGAATAAAGAAGAGAAAATCCCATTAGATTTAGCTCAAGGAGATATAAAAAAAATTACTCATCGAATGTATGAAAGACCAAGCTCAATCGAAAAAAGAAAGTGCTAGATGTAATAGTTTGATTGGCATTGTACCTGGAGTTTTTCTCGGTATTGGACTGGGTGTTGGTGGTGCTTTAGTACCTTCAATGACTATTATATTATGCGCACTCGCAGTATCTGCTCTTGTTACTGGAATAGCAGTTGGACTGGCTATATATTTCCTAAGTCAAGACTATAAACAGGCTAAATCAATAGAAGAAGCTGTTAATCCTCAACTCTCTTCTGTCGAGCATGAAAAGACTGCAGATAATAAAGCAGTACTAGGATAACTGTGAGTTTTTTAACATTAGATTTCTTGCATAACTGGAATTCGAAAGTTCCAACGCATTTTTCTTATTGGATCCCAGTGTCAAGCACTGGGATGACATCTTATTATGCAAGAAATCTATTCATTTAAAACTTATTTGAGAAAACGTAGCTATAAAAACCGCAGGTACCAGTTGGTTTTTATTAGCTAAATTAAAGGTCAAGTATCTGGAATTCTGAACATAAGATCCCCCTGTATAAAAAAGATTAGAAAAAATGCAGTGAACATACGACAGATATGCTCTGAAGAGGATACGCTACATTTTTTAATGAGTTTAATAAAAAAGTCTGCAGATGGAGATAGATTTTTGAGCTCAATAAATATCTCTAACTGTAATTGTAATCAGATTTAAAATATGCGGAAGTAATTTTTTAGCTATAAAATCTTCTAATACCAATTCCCATTACACAGAGGGCAGATAGACAATAATGGAAAAAAAGCCATACTGAAATAAGTGAAGTAGTTGAGGTTTAAATGGCATTAAAATCAAAATTTTTGGATGAAAAAGTAGTGGAATCAGCAAGAAAAATGCTGAAGGAAGTAAGAAATAATGCATATGTTGCAAAAAAAACTGAATGCTATAATTGCAGCAAAAAAGCACGGTATAACAGCTGTAGCAAAAGTATGCTGCATTTCAAGGAACGCAGTAACTTCATGGATAAAGCACTTAAAATTTGGAAGAGAAGACAAACTATTTGTTCCTTTCCAACGCCGTAGAAAAACTAGATTGAATCAAAGTCAACTACAACAAGTTGAAGCGTGGATAGAAGAAAATCCTAATATTACTATTAAAGAAATGAGAATAAGAATAGAGAAAAAGTTCGGCTTAAATATCAGCAAATCTACAGTACATCGCTATATGCAAAAGATGAAATTCTCATATATCACACCAAGACCAGTTCATAATGGACAAGATAAAGACAGACAAAAAGAATTCAAAAAAAAACCTCAATGAAGTTATTAGCAAGCATCCTGAAAAAGAGCTGTTTTTCTTTGATGAATCGCGGTTTGGCACACATTCGAAAATTGGACGTGGGTGGTTTAAAAAGGGGATTAGAACACAGATTAAGATAAAATCAGGTAGGCAAAATTTCTATCTATATAGTGCGGTTAATCCTAGAAATGGAGAGAGCTCTAGCTTACTTGCACCAAATGTCAATACTGATTGTATGAATGTATTTCTTGAGCAGATGTCGCAATATTTGGAAACACAAGAGGCTTTTCTGGTTATGGATTGTGCTAGTTGGCATAAGTCAAAAAATTTAAAGGTACCTAAAAATATTGAAATTATATACCTACCGCCGTACTCACCTGAGCTTAATCCAGTTGAGAGGCTTTGGTTATATATAAAACAGAACATTTTGCGCAATAAGATATACGATACAATTGCTTTGCTTGAGAGCACTTTGTGCAAATTTATTACTTCTCTTACCTACTCCACAATTAAACAACTCTGCAATGTCTCCTATTTGCACTCCTAATAATGGGATTTGGTATCAATATATAATTAACTTTTTATAAACCTTAATTAGGAGGAAGTGATTATGACTACAAATATATGGAAACTAAAAAACATAGCACCTATAACAAAAATGGGTATTGAAGGTACAGTTGCAATTGCATCTTTAGCAGCAGCAATAACAACAGTATTGATTGCTACTAAAGTAATTGCTGGACCTGCATTTTTAGCACTTATTACTAGCCCTGCTGGAATTGCAGTTCTATTTATTCTCGCTGTATATTTTTTCGTAGCAGCTTGTGCTTCATTTCAGCAAATGAATGCAATAGAAAATGCTAAGGGTGAAAAGGGTGAGAATGGTAAAAACGGCGCGAATGGTAAAGATGCAGATTTCTCTGTTCTTCTTGGTAATATGGTAAAGAGTGGTGAAGTTGTTGAAGAAACAACTAGAGACAAAAATCATCACGATGTTAAGCAATTATATCTGAAACTTTCAAAAGGTGATTATGAAGCATTAACAAGTGGTAAAAATGTTGATGATGAAGTAATTCTGAATGTGTTGCTAGAAAATAAATCAGTTGAAGTTAAATTTAAACACGTTGATGTTGCTAACGATAATGATAATTATAAATTGAAATTAATTAGCGTAGGTGATAAAGATCAGCCTGCTGATATGAAAACAGAGTTAGATATAGATACTGATTCTAAGTCATTTGCGGTAAGTAGTAAAGATATGAATACTTTAAAAACTGACGTAACAACTGAATTAGGAGACGTTGCAGTAAATGCATTCTTATCAAAAATTGCTAATAGTAAGTAGAGTTAAATCGAGAAAAAAAGAGGTAGGTTCATCTCTACCTCTTTTCTCTATCATTCAAGTATGTAAAGGTTACGATAATCTATCCCACACCTCAACTACATCCTCACTGAACTCTATTATCTTTACTTTTTTGAATTTATGGCAGTTGTTTATGGATTGAATCCCTAGATCTCCTATAAAAGGAGTGGCATCATTGCCTAGAATTTTACCACTGCGACAGATTATTAACCTATCGATTAAATTGTGCTTTAATAATTCTGTAATTAACACTCCTCCACCTTCAACTAATAACCCTTATGCCAATTTCTGAAACAAGTTTTGATGCCATGTCTTTGAGGCAGACTTTGCCAGCATTGTTTGAATTAATTACTAAGTAGTTAATGTTTTTTATTTTTTTCTTTACTTCATTGTTTGTAATTACCCAAGTTGAACCTCTCTTCTTCTTTTTTTCTAGATTCCAGCGTCACGCGCTGGAATGACATCGAAAGGTATGCTGTTGGCTCTTTGCTTAAATCATGGTTATATAAGGTATCTGCAGTCTTTGCAATATTATGCTCTTCCTTCAATTTCCCTTGGCTATCGATAATTAGCCTTATTGGCGACCTGTCTTCGAGTCCTGGTAATCTGCAAGTTAAGAGTGGATCGTCACTAACAAGGGTATTGCTGCCAATCATAATTGCATCATATTTTGCTCTGAGCTCATGTACCCAATTTCTCGTATCTTCACTTGTTATCCATTTGCTATCGCCTGTAAACGTTGCGATTTTTCCATCGAGAGTTGTTGCGATTTTGCAAGCTATGAATGGTCTATGGAGTTTCTTGGTGGTAAAAAAGCCAACATTCAGCTTCTCTGCTTCTTTCTGCATAATACCTTGCTTCACTTCAATTCCTGCTTCTTTCAGAGCTTTAATTCCTCCGCCTGAAACTCTACTATCTGGATCAATTGCTGCAATCACTACCTTTCTTATTCCTGATTTTATGATTTCTGCAGTGCAAGGTTCTGTAACTCCAAAGTGGCAGCATGGTTCGAGAGTGACGTACATAGTTGCACCATGAGTTAAGTCTTTAGCATTTTGTAAAGCAACTACTTCTGCATGTGGACGTCCACCGATTCCTGTGTAGCCTTCACCGATCACCATACCGTCTTTTACAATGACACATCCAACAGTGGGATTTGGTGCAACACTTCCAAGACTTTTTTCTGCAAGTTTTAATGCGATCGACATGAAATAATCTTCAGTCATTAGAAAGAAGTCATTTCGTATGAGGTATCAAAAATTCTTCTGTGCTCGTGTATGGCAAATCTATCTGTCATACCTGAGATATAATCACATATTATTACTGAACGCTGAGATTCACAAGCAAGCTTGTTCCACTCTATAGGTAATAACCCTGGGTTTTCATAAAAACATTGAAAAAGCTCCTGTACTATACGTTTTGCTTTGTTCATTGTTCTATTCAATTTATAGCTTCTGTATATTTTTTCCATGTTAAATTTTTTCATCTCTTTTGTGGCATTTGCAACTTCTGGTGAAAATGTGACTAGCATTGTATTTAGACCTCTTACATCTTCTACGCTTTTTATTTTGTAGTCTTTAATATTTTTTTCAGTCTGAAAAACGACATCATTTATCATAATCCCTATAGTTTTACTCAGTGATTCATGTATGAGTTTACTTTGGGCCAATTCTGAATATTCGCTTTTTACTTCTTTGAACATTTTGCCAATTAAAGGAACATCGAGCAAATCTTCGATGGTTACTAAATTTGCCCTGAGTGCATCATCAAGATCGTGAACACTGTAAGCAATATCATCGGCAATTGAAGCAACTTGTGCTTCAATGCTTGAAAATTCCTCAAGTTTTAGATCATATTTTTCATTATATTTTAATAGCAGCTGATTATTTGTAGAAGACTCCGCGTTTTGACCAAGCAAGGGACCGTTATGCTTTGCAACACCTTCAATCACTTCCCAACTTAGATTCATGCCATTAAAGTCAGCATGTTTTTGTTCAAGATAAGTTAAAATCCTTATAGCTTGAACATTATGATCAAACTTATACTTCTCCTTATCAACTTGAACTAGAGCATCCTCACCTGTGTGACCAAATGGAGGATGACCAAGGTCATGTGCAAGCGCTATGCATTCAGTGATGTCCTCATCTAATCTGAGCCTGCGTGCGATGGATCTTGCAATCTGTGCAACTTCAAGGCTATGAGTTAGCCGAGTACGATAGTAATCATGCTCATAATTGATAAAAACTTGTGTTTTGTATCCTAATTTCCTAAACGCATTAGAGTGAATAATGCGGTCCCTATCACGCTGAAAACAGCTGCGATTCTCATCTTCTGGCTCTTTGAAGTATCTCCCTTTTGTTTTGCTTGGAAAGCATGCATAACTTAATAGAAAATTATTGTTTGACATGTAAAATTTCTAGTATAATAAGTTATCAATAATGAAGGGTGGTTGTTATGTCAACAGATTACAATATTAACTTAACTGACAATGCGTTAAGAAAAATCCACTCCCTTGTAGAACAGGAAGGAGATGAGAGTTCTGTTCTGCGGATTGCAGTTTCAGGCGGTGGGTGTTCTGGCTTCAAATATAATTTTCTTATGGACTGATAATATAAAAAAAACACTAAAAGATATTCTAGAAAAAGTAAAGGTGGGCTACTCTACTAAGCAAAACATACTTGATGCTATAGATCATATAGATATAACAGATGCCACAACAGATCTTGTAAGTGTAAATAGTGATAGGATATTCGAAGCGATACAACATGAAATCAACAAGAACAATATAAATAGTAATTGGAGCGAAGTGATCGGTATGTTTTTAGGAAAGAACTCTCAAGGTAAAAGCTTTGATCCTTTAAATGAGATGAAGACGGCTGTTAAAGATATTCTAGAACAAATGGCTAAATTTTCTCAAGGGGAAAAAAAAGAGTTATTAGATAAGATAAGTGACACAGTTGATAAGATAGATATATACGAGCTTAAGTTAGTAATTAATAGCCAGGGTCTAGAAAAAGCCATAAATAAAGAATTATTTACAAAATTCATTGAAGAAGCGATTGAAGGTTTAACTCCTGAAAGTGTTAACTCAAAAAATAATAGAAGATGCATTAAAATCTGTTAATCAGCAAGCAATAAGTAATGTTATAAATAATAATAAAGGTCCGCTGGACAATCTAGTCAATTATTTTAAATCAGCATCTGCAAATGAAAAAATTGGAATGGCTTCTACCGGAATAGTATTGGGAGTAGCATTTTCTCCGCTTATTGTGCTTGCTACATTAATAGCGCTTGTAGCTATTGGAGCGCGTTATGTAGGAATAGGTATAGGAAAGGCAGGGGAAAAAATAAAAGAAGGTGCGATTGATGCAGGAAAAGCAGTGAAAAGTTCATATAAGGATTTAATAGATAAATTACCTACAATTCAAGCAAGAGAGAATAATTTTGATAGATTACGTAGTGAATTGTGTGCAGTTATTAAAGACGATAGTAAGTTAAAAGCAGGGCAAAGCGTGGAAGATGTTAATAATCAGAACAAGATAGTAGAAATGCTTCAAAACAAAGAGCAATTAATGGCCATAAAGGAATTAGTAAAAGATAAAACCATTAAAAATTTTTCAGAAGATGATATGACCAAACTTCTGAAAAAGGGCACCAGTACTCATCTAGATGATAAAAAACCATTTTATGATCTTATAGATAAACTTCTATCTGCAATTATGCCAATTGGTAATAATAAAATAGAGGAGGTGGAAAAAATAGTTGATGATAAAGTTAAAGGAATGAAGCCAGATTCTAAAGTAAAGAATCCAAATTCTGAACGAGTTAGTGGAGAAGGGAAAGGAGTGAATTGATATATTTGAAGAGCATTTTGATGTGAAAATTACTATCGAAAGGGTGGCACGCTACTTTTTGGGAGTGTTCAAACCGGATTTTTAGTTCAACTCAATTTTTAATCTATTAGGAAAGAAAATATTGAGCTGAGAAAAAAAAGTAATAAGTTGATATAAAAAAATGGAGGTTTGACAATGAGTCAGAAAGTAGTAAACAGAACTACCGGTTTGGTAGATTATAAAGAATTAGAAACAAATATCCTGTCGTCTATACGAGAAGGAAGACCGTTGACAGGAAGAGATGGAGCATTAACACCGTTTATAAAAAAGTTGCTGGAGGTAAGCCTGGAAGGTGAAATAGAAAACCACTTATCGGCTGAAAGCGAAGAGAATAATCGAAGAAATGGGAGGAATGCAAAGACTTTACGTACAAGCGCAGGGTCATTTGAGCTTTTGACGCCAAGAGATAGGGAAGGAAGTTTCGAACCACAAATAGTCAAAAAAAGGCAAACAAACTTACATCCAGAGCTTGAAACGAAGATTTTGAGCACATTTGCCAGTGGTATGGGCTATAGAGATATAGTGTCACATGTTGAGGAAATTTATGATCACAAAATATCGGCGGCAGAGATATCAAGTATTACTGACAAATTGCTACCAGTAATCAACGAATGGCGTAGTCGCCCGCTGCAGTCTGTATATCCGATAGTTTTCATGGATGGCATGTTTTTTAAAGTCAAAGAGGACGGGCATTGCGTAAGTAAATGCATGTATAACATATTAGGCATAGATCAAAATGGCAAAAAAGAAGTATTAGGTTTTTATTTGGCTAAAAGAGAAGTTCTGGTTGGGAGTGCTAAATGACCTCAAAGAAAGAGGAGTAGAAGATATCCTTATTGCCTGCGTTAAAAAGCTTTTCTGCAGCTATAAACAGTGTCTTTCCTAATGCGGAAGTGCAGATGTGTATAGTGCATCAGATACGCAACTCACTGAAGTATGTGGCCGGTAAAGATGCGAAGAGTTTTTTGAGCGATTTAAAGAAGGTATATCAAGCTTCAAGCAAGGAAATTGCCGAGAATTATCTGTTAGAATTGGATGAAAAATGGGGCACAAAGTACCCTATGGTTATAAAATCTTGGCAGAATAATTGGGAAAACTTGTCTGGTTATTTTAAGTATTCTGGTCCAGTTAGGAGGATAATCTACACCACCAATCCCATAGAGGGGCTACATAGGCAAATTAGGAAATTCACTAAGACCAAAGGCTCATTTACCAGCTTGTATAAGCAGGTATATTGTGCTATAAAGAAGGCAGAGGAAAAGTGGACGATGCCTGTACATATTAACTATCTCTCAACTTGATGTTTTCTTTCCTGGCAGATTGAAAATTGAGTTGAACTAAAAATGCGGTTTGACACAGTTTATTTAACACTCCCCTGAGAGATAGTTAAAAGGCAAAGCTGTAGTCCATTTTTGCTCTGTCTTTTTATAGCACAATATACCAACTTGTACAAGCTGGTAAATGAACCTTTGGTTTTAGCAAATTTTCTTCCTCGATAGAATTAGTGGAGCCGCCTAACTGGCCCTGAATACTAGACAAATTTTTCCAATTGTTTTGCCACGATTTTATGACCAAAGGATATTTTTCACCCATCAGCTCAAGCAAATAATTTTCAGCGATTTCTTTACTTGAAGCACGATATATTTTTTTTTAATCATTCATGAAAGTTTTTGCTACTTCAGTGAATTTCTTATCTGATGTACAATACATTTCTGCTTTAGCTATTTATAGCTGCAGGAAAACTTTTTAACACATGCAATCAGAATATCCTCTATTCCTCTCTCTCTTTTAGGTCGTTTAACACTTCTAACCAGAAGAGTTAGAAAATAACTTTAAGCAAGTTAGTCAGAGTTTTTCTGACGTAAAGGAGCAAGTTTTAAATTTAGCTGTCAACTCTGAAGATTTGGCAGGCAAGTTTCTTAATTATCACCCGAATATGTGCATAGTATAAAATTAGCTTGATAGACTTCAAGAGCTTTGCCTATGAAGTCAGTGTGCTTCTTGAAATACAATATACTTTCGTTACTTTAATTATGAAAATCTGTTAAGCCTTCTTGCCAATTACTACAATATTTTCACTTGGAAAAAAGTAGTCAGGTATAGCCATGTTCTTTGGTGCAGGACCGCCAATTACTCGGCCTGATGTGTCATAATATGAACCGTGACAAGGGCAGAACCAACCGTTGCCGTCTTTTGTAGCGTGATCAACTGGTACACATCCAAGATGGGTGCATATTCCAATCATAATTAACCATTCATCTTTCCCTTTGTATACTCTTTTTTCATCTGATTCAGGATCTCTCAAATTTTCTGCATTTATGGCTCTTGCAGCCTCAATCTCTTGTTTCGTACGTCTGCGAATAAATACTGGCTTACCTTGCCATTTTACCTTTTTTCCTTGTCCTTCTTGAATGTCAGATAGATTAACCTCAACCGTAGACATTGCTAAAACCTCAGCAGAAGGATTCATAGACTTAACTAGCGGCCAAAAACCGCTTGCAGCTCCTATACCTGCCATGGCGCATGTAGTTAATGTTATAAAATCTCTTCTACTCTTATTTTGAGTAAGATCCTTAATAGTAGATGTTTTTTTTATTCTTCTCATTTGTCAACGATTTTTTATTTTTAGTTAATTTCTTATCCATTAATCTCTACTTGACCATAGATATATATTTTAATTTAAATACTATAGATTAATCAACAGAAATTTGCACTTTTTGCTTAGCCTTTGCTATACAGTTAAGAAGGAACAGAGTTTTCAATTTCGGAAATACTATCTTCAGTGGAGTTAGGATCCTCAATTTTCGCTACTGAAACCACCTTTTCTCTACTCTCTGTTTTAAACAGAGTGACTCCTTGAGTGCTACGTCCTGCAATTCTGATATCATTTACTGAAATACGAATTAACTTTCCTTTATCTGTAATAAGCATGATATTATCACCCTGCTCAACTGGAAAGCTAGCAACAACATTGCCATTTCTGCTAGTAGTAAGGATATTTGTAATACCAACACCACCTCTATTTGTTACCCTATACTCGTACGCAGAAGTTCTTTTACCAAAGCCATTTTCAGTAATAGTTAATATGAACTCCTCATTCATTGCAAGTTTTAAGAACAGTTTGTTATCTATTTCTAAATCATTCAAAGTTTTTTCTAATTTAGAATCAATTGAGTTGTTGGTTACAGCTTCCATCCTTTTTGCAAGTGGAACTTTTAAGTAAAGTTCTTTTATTTCTATTGCAATACCTATGCCGTTTAGTATGGTCATGGATATCACAGTGTCATTTTTTGCAAGTTTGATACCTCTTACGCCATCTGAATTACGACTCTTAAATTGACGCACATCGCTTACAACAAATCTGATGCTTTTTCCAAGTGTTGTTGAAAGTAGAACATGATCAATTTCGCTACATACTTTAACTGATATTAACCTGTCCCCTTCGTCGAGCTTTATTGCTATTTTTCCATTGCTTGGAATATAGTGAAAATCTGCTAAGGAGTTACGCCTTATGTTCCCATGAGCAGTAACAAAAACTATATTTTGATTTTCGTCATTCTCACTTGGAAGCGGCATGATGTTAGTTATAGTTTCACTATCGCTAAGCGGGAATATATTAACAAGCGCTCTTCCACGTGCAGTTGGCTCTGCAAGAGGCAGTTTATAAACTTTTAATCTGTAAACTCGACCAGTATTAGAAAAGAATAAAAGGCTAGTATGAGTATTTCCAACAAATAATTTTGTGATTACGTCCTCCTCTTTTAATCCCTGTCCTAGCTTTCCTTTTCCACCACGATGTTGGGTTCTATAGTGAGAGAGCTTCACACGTTTGATGTAACCATTCATAGTTACGGTCACTACCATATCTTCTTGTGGAATTAGATCTTCAGCTTCAATGTCCATGTCTGATTCTTCTATTGAAGTTCTTCGAGGTACGGCAAATCTATTCTTTATTTCTTGTAAATTGTTTTTTATTTCTTGCATCAATTTCTCTTCTGAGCCAAGAAAAGCAATATATTCTTTTATCAGGCTAAGCATTGAATTTAACTCATTTTCTAATTTGCTTTTTTCAAGGCCTGTTAAGCGTTGCAATTTCATGTCAAGAATAGATTTTGTTTGCAGCTCAGTTAATCTATATACTCCATCTTTCAAAAAGCTCACACTGTCTGAGATTAGTTCAATAATCGTGTTTATTTCAGCTGAGGTTTTCCATTCCTTGTTTAAAAGCTCTCTGCTTGCTTCTTCAGGATCTTTTGCACCACGGATGATTTTTATCACTTCATCTATGCTGAGGACCGCAATGTAGAGCCCTATGTATATATGAGCTTTTTCCCTCGTTTTTCTTAAACGAAATTCTGTTCTCCTGATTAATACTTCTTTTCTAAAATCAATGAAAGCAGCTATGATTTCTTTCAATGACATCAAAGCAGGCCTGTTATTGTTGAGGACTAAAGTATTAACACTAAAACTACTTCTTAGTGGAGTTAGTCCCAATATTTGATTAAGTATAAAACTTGCTTCAGCATTTCTTCTGAGGTCAATTACTACTCTAATACCAGACTTATCAGACTCATCCCTAATTTCTGTTATGCCATCAATTCTTTTTTCTTTTACAAGCTCACCTATCTTCTCAATTAATTTTACTTTATTTACCTGGTAAGGTATTTCATCAATCACTATTGCTTGCCTATCTTGTGGCAGGTCTTCCATGTGAGTCTTGCCTTGCACAACAATTGATCCACGACCCGTTGCAAATGCTGATCTTATTCCAGACCTTCCAAGAATCGTTCCTCCAGTTGGGAAATCCGGTCCTGGCATCACTTCAAGTAACTCATCCAAAGTAACTTCAGGATTATCTATATATAACATACAAGCATCTATTATTTCTCCAAGGTTGTGAGAAGGAATATTGGTTGCCATACCAACTGCAACACCGCTTGCACCATTTACCAATAGATTCGGAAATTCTGCAGGCAGTACAACAGGCTCTGTTTCATTTCCATCGTAGTTTGATCTGAAGTCAACTGTATCTTCATCAATATCATTCAGTAAAAAATGCGATACTCTGTGGAGTCTTGCTTCTGTATATCGCATTGAAGCTGGTGGATCTCCATCTATTGAACCAAAGTTACCTTGCCCATCGATAAGCGGTAAAAGAAGAGAAAAATCTTGAGCCATCCTGACCAAAGAATCGTAAATGGCTGCATCACCATGTGGGTGATATTTTCCCATTACATCCCCGACTATACGAGCTGCTTTTTTATACGGTTTACCGGCATCGAACCCAGCCCTCGACATTGCGTATAATATGCGCCTATGAACAGGTTTAAATCCATCTCGCACATCAGGTATAGCTCGACTTATGATCACACTCATTGCATAGGAGAGATAAGAATCTTCTAGCTCTTTCACTATTGAAACTGGTACTATGTTGTCTTGCATTTTCTATACTTTGATTGAAATAATTGTAATATTAATATTCAACTAGGCTAATGGGCAATGACAGACTTGAACTGCCGACCTCCTCGGTGTAAACGAGATGCTCTACCAGCTGAGCTAATTGCCCCTCTAGATATAATTCTATAGTTCAATGTTGTTGTTGTAAACAAAAATAGCGATACAAGCAACTCTTATGGAATCGCTGGGTGCGCACTATGGAGTTGTATAAATTTTAGTCTTGCTGCTACCTTGTATAAAGGTATTCTTTCACTTGCATTTTTTGACATGTTCAACAACTTTGAATAACATGCTGTGGCATTTTTAAAATCTGAGAGCTTATCTAGAATAACAGCTAAATTATAGGTATAAAAAATATTGTTTTGATCTAAAGAAATTGCTGCTTTCATATATTCTTTAGCTTTTACGTAATCCCCTTTTTTCATATAGATCAAACCTAAATTTGCTGATAAAGGGGCGCTATTTCTGAGTGTATCATACAATTTCAACATTTCACTCAATGCTAAATTAGGATCATATTGTGAGATTATCGTCAGAAAGTTCTTTAATACATAAGGGTTGCTAGGATATTCTTTTAACAGTCTTGTGTAAATCTCTACAGCTTTTTTAAATTCTTTGTTAGCGTAATAGATATTCCCTAGTCCAATTAAAGCACTTTCATGATAAGGAAATTTTGCGATAATCTGATTGAGGAGAGAAGTAGCTGTTTCACTATCTCCTAACTCAAAGGAATCTTTTGCTTTTTTTAAAATAGAGTATATGTCAAAATTCTTGCCAGAATTCTGCGAAATTTTGATATTAAATTTGTCACTTTTTCTCTCGATAACATCAAGATCTTTATATTTTTTATCAGCTTTTATATGCTTGACAACACTATCAAAGACCTTCTGTATCTCCAAATTTTCACTAGCATAGGTAACAGAAGACCTCCATAAAATCACAACGCAAATTAACATGCAGACAAACATAGATCCTAGTGTTGTGGCATTGGCTGCAGCGCGTAACCAGTAAATCTTATTTCTTTGAACTATACGCAACACATTACAAATTCATAAATGCTACATTACTTATCTAATATAATAATAAAGATATTATTAATTGGCAGATACTATTTAGAATGAGTTAAAAGAGCACTTCTACACATTCCATATGGTTGCCAATTACACTCCTCACATGCGTAGTCAAATTTCTCTAAAGACATTTTCTTTCTAATTCTTTTTACTGCTTCATTCCAGGTTAAAATCTCTCCTATTTTCATTCCTAAAATTTCCATATGCCTTCTATCTAGCTCTAAAACTTTAGCTTGTGTGGTACATTTACCTTGTTTAGTCTGGTTTGGGCAAACACTGCAAATAGTGTCAAGATTATCAACTACTTCGATTTTAGTATTAGGATCATTAATTACTTTACTTGCTATCTTTTTGTAATTTTCTACAAAACCCTGAGAATACCCATATCCTTGAAATGCAAGAGTGCACATGAAATGATGAGGACGAAATTTTATCATTTTTTCAAATATTGCAAAGCTGCTACAAGTAGAAAAATTTTTACCAAACCAGGAAGGATAAATGGTAAAACACCTACCATTATTGCTCGTTCCAGACCAAAGTAAACAGAAAGCCAACTAACACCACAAATAAAGATTACAGCTGTACCGGCCAGACAACTTAAAGAATTACACACAAATGATTTATATTTAGAGTTCAGTAATTCATTTACTTTGTTCATTACCATAACAGCAGCTAAACAGCCAATTAAATATCCACCTGTTGGTCCAAGAAAAATGTGATAACCACTAGAAAAATTCGCAAAAACAGGAAATCCTGCTGCACCAAGTGATAGATATGTAAGCACAGAATAGAATGCTGTTCTGCGGTTAAATTTAAGCCCAATGAGCATTACTCCTAAAGTTTGCAATGTGATAGGCACAGGCTGCAACGGTACGCTTATTTGAGCCATCAAGAATAAAAGTAAAACGCAAGACAATATTTCAACCAGTGTTGACCTACTGCTTGATTGTGTTATAAACATATCTTCCCAATAGAAATAACTTACTAAATGTAATATATGTGTATAAGAGGTTTTGCAATTTAAATTTTGCTCATATTGCGCTACAATGAATTATTTATGCACTATTTAAAAATGATGAGTAAACAAGATCTATTATCGTTGATGAAAGCAAGACACAGTGGACGTTCATACGATCCTACAAAAGCAATATCTCAAAAAGAAATGGATATTTTAATAGAAGCTGTAAGGCTAACACCCTCGTGTTTTGGTGATGAACCTTGGCGATATGTGATATGCAACAAACAGAACAATCAAAGCGCATGGAAAAAATTGTTCGATTGCCTTGATGAATCTAATCAAAAGTGGGCAAAAGATGCACAAGTGTTAATCATATCTTTAAGTGCTAAAAACTTCCGAAAGCCAGACAAAGGGGGAAATTTTTGGGCTAAGCATGATACTGGTGCAGCAAATTACGCACTTATGCTACAGGCTACAGCTATAGGCTTAATGGCTCATCAGATGGGCGGATTTGACAAAGACAAAATAATAGAGAGGTTTAATGTACCTGATGATTTTAATGTAATGTCAGTGATAGCGGTTGGTTACGAGGAAGAAGGTGCCGAAGTTAAAGAAAAGAACAGAAAGCCAATAGAAGAAATATTTTTTTTTATGACGAATGGCCAGCGAGCTGACTTGACCATTCTTTTTTTAATATCTTAAAAATTGGATTATCTGGCAAATAATTTTTTTTCATCCTACCCTCTTCAATTGCTTGCCAATCTTTCCATGAAAGCTTTTTACTTCCCAATTCATAATCCATTCCATCCCACATATCTTCTCGAAAGCCATAAACAGCAAAGTGCCAATTATATTCATTAAAAATAGAAGTAAGATCTCGAAAATAGTGCTCTAATCCTTTTGAACAGCGATGTCCGCCAAACTCTCCAGCAAGGATCTGATAATCTGGTATATTATACTTCTCTTGGAAAATTTTTACAGGTTCTATATATAATTTTAACTTATCTTTATTCCAATACTCTACTTTTTTTTCCATCAAAAGATTGAACATGTCCAGGATAGGCAAAGTTATCCTGGTTTAATTTTAAATTTGTATAAGCAAAGGGCTCATACATGTGAAAAGAATAAAGAATATTAGAATCATCAACTGGTTTGAATTTATCAAAAGTATTAGAGTCAGCATAACTGCTGCTATCAAGTATTATTGGGGTCTCTGAGTCAACTTGGCGGACACTGTTTACCACGCTGCTATAAAAGCCAAATAGATTCTTCTGAACTTTGCTTTGTTCTACGTTATAAATAGCCGAATCTGCAGTATTATAAAGCCTTTCTGGATGTGGTTCATTTAAGATATTATATCCAACAATAGCAGGATGATCTTTAAGCTCTTTCGCAAGATCTTGCCAAAATTTTGCTGCTTGTTTTTGAAAAGCTTGATCTGACCATAAACGTAAATCATCTTTATCGTTATTATTTTGCTTCCATCTAGATCCAGGTAAGCTAAGCATCGTTAACACTACTGGTATTTTTTGTTGATGAAAAGCATCTAAAACATCTTTCAGAACTTTCAGGTCTTTGGGAATTAGGCCCTGATAACTGTCTGCATTACCTAAGAGGAGGTCACGTTGCGTAGTTTCAAATTTGTCAGGAGCAAGACGAATAAAACCAATTTTGTATTCCTTTGCTGCTTTGATTAAGTCACTATCAACTTTTCTATTGAAAACATTTGCTCCCTTTCTAACTCCAGTTTGCCAAAAGAGCATTTTGCTGTTCTCCGGTATTGACTTAGCACTCACATTACAGAAAACTATAGAATACAAAACAGCTGTAATTAGAAGAAAAATTTTCACTTATATAATTTTGCTATAATGGTAAGTAACCTAACAGATAAGATCCCGTTTGTAAAGATGCACGGTACTGGCAATAGTTTTGTTATCATAGACTCACGTTCAGCAAAGAATTTAGACTGGAATTATAGACAAATTGCTGATCAAGGCAGTTGTGATCAAGTGATAATTATAACAATGTCTAATGCTGCAAACTGCTTTATGCATATCTACAATGCTGACGGTAGTCGAGCTGAAATGTGTGGAAACGCAGCACGCTGTGTTGGATATTTGATAATGTTAGAAAAAGGTACTGAATATATCACTATTGAGCTGATAAATAATCGTATCTTAGAATGTTTTAAAGTAGGTGATAAATCAATAAAGGTCAATATGGGTAAACCACTGCTTAAATGGAATGAAATTCCTCTTTCTTGTGAATGCGATCCCCTTTATCTACCTATAGAGGTTGAAATGCTGAAAGAGCCAGTTGCAGTAAATATTGGTAACCCTCATATAGTTTTTTTTGTTGATAACATAAGCGAAATACCATTGCAGAATTTAGGAACAAAGCTAGAAAATCACGAATTATTTCCTCAGAAAACAAATGTTAGTATTGCAAAAATAGAAAAATCTGGAGAAATAAACTTAAGAGTTTGGGAAAGAGGAACAGGTATTACTGCTTCATGTGGTAGTGCAGCTTGTGCGGCATTTGTTGCATCTGTACTTCGTAAGTGTTTGGCTACTAAAAAAACTTCAGTAAATTTACCAGGAGGTAAGTTACTGATTGAGTGGTCAGGAAATATATTTATGACTGGCGATATAGGATTTTTATGATCTAGGCCAAGCACCGACTCATTACTTCCAAAACTTTTTTACCAATCACTGCAGGAGTTTCTGCAATTGCAATTCCAGCACTCTTCATAACTTCTAACTTCGCACCAGCACTTCCTCCACTTGAAGAAATAATAGCTCCAGCGTGTCCCATACGTCTTCCTGGAGGTGCTGTTTGGCCTGCTACAAATCCAATAATTGGTTTTTTAGTTTTTTCCGCCTTTATAAAATGTGATACATCTTCTTCTTCGTTTCCACCTATTTCACCAATAACTACAATACCATGAGTATCGTCATCTTTTAAAAAGAGCTCCATACAGTCAACAAACGTCATGCCATGAACAGGATCGCCTCCAATTCCTATACATGTTGACTGACCAAGACCAACAGCGGTTGTTTGTGCTACCGCTTCATAAGTTAAAGTTCCAGAGCGAGACATAATTCCTATATGTCCACGTTTGTGAATATGTCCTGGCATAATTCCTATTTTGCATTCTTTGGGTGTAATAACCCCTGGACAGTTTGGGCCAATCAATCGACTGTTTGAACCAGCGAGAGCGTGCTTTA
Organism: Nephotettix cincticeps; assembly: GCA_023375725.1. Classification (NCBI taxonomy): domain Eukaryota; kingdom Metazoa; phylum Arthropoda; class Insecta; order Hemiptera; family Cicadellidae; genus Nephotettix; species Nephotettix cincticeps. The sequence continues at coordinate 62,276 of JAGISJ010000043.1, forward strand.
CCCTTACCATTTCAAGTATAGGAATGCCCTCTGTGATGCAAACTATTAATTCTATCTCTGCATCTATTGCTTCAAGTATTGCATCAGCTGCAAATTTAGCAGGTACATATATTACCGTAGCATTCGCATCAGTTTTTTCTCTAGCTTCTGCTACAGTATTAAAAACTGGTAAATTAAGGTGAGTGCTATCACCCTTTCCAGGAGTTACACCGCCAACCATTTTCGTTCCGTAGTCAATAGCTTGTTCTGAATGAAACGTACCTTGTGCACCAGTAAAACCCTGGCATATTAACCTTGTATCTTTATTTACTAAAACGGACATGCTTTATTTTACCTCTTTTACTATCTTTTGTGCGGCTTCATCTAGCTCATCTGCAGCAATAATATTTAATCCCGACTCTTCTAAAATTCTTTTTCCCTCTTTGAAGTTAGTGCCTGATAATCTAACCACTAAAGGGACCTTAATATCTATTTCTTTTGCAGCTTCAACTATTCCATTTGCAATGATATCACAACGCATTATACCGCCAAATATATTAACCAAAATTCCTTGTACATTACTATCAGATAATATAATTTTAAATGCTTCAGTGACAGTTTCCTTACTTGCTCCACCACCAACATCTAGAAAGTTAGCAGGCTCTGCTCCATAGTACTTTATTATATCCATTGTTGCCATAGCAAGACCTGCACCGTTCACCATGCAACCAATATTGCCATCCATTTTGATGTAACTAAGTCCATGTTTTGAAGCTTCTATCTCTTCTTTAACTTCTTCATCATAATCACGAAGCTGCACGATTTCTGGATGACGATATAAAGCGTTGTCATCAAAATTAATTTTAGCATCAAGTGCAACAAAATCCCCGGAATTTGTTTCAACTAGTGGGTTAATTTCTATTTGGCTTGCATCAGTTGTAATAAACGCATCATATATATTTTTTGCAATATTTGTTATTCTTTCTATTTGTTCTGAATTCAAATTAAAATTATTGGCAAGTTTACTGTTATCAAGATTTGTAAAACCAGTAGCAGGGTCAATATCAAATTTCACAATTTTTGTAGGAGAATTTTTTGCCACTTCTTCAATATCCATTCCACCTTCTGAGGAAAATATAAATACTAACCTACTGAGCTTTGGATCAACTACTAGACTCAAATAGTACTCTTTTTTAATGCTTGAACCTTCCTCAATGTATACTCTTCTTACCTGCTGTCCACTAGGCCCTGTTTGATGAGTAACTAAAGTTATGCCAAGCATGTCCTTTACAAGTTGTTGAGCTTCTTTAGTTGACTTTGCTAGCTTTACGCCACCAGCCTTACCCCTACCACCTGCATGAATCTGAGCTTTAACCACAAACACGTCAGATTTTAGTTGATTTATTTGAGTTTCTACTCCTTCTGCAGATGTAGCAACAAAACCCTTTGGTAACGGGACATTAAACTTGTGTAAAATTTCCTTTGCTTGATATTCATGAATATTCATAAGATAACTAATTATTAACCTTAGTAAAAACTACCAACCATAACGCTGTCTTCTGCATTCTTGCTGATACCTCTTTTTCCTTGCTTCAGCTTTTTTTTTAGCTGTTTTCTCTGATTTCTTTTCGTGATATTTTTTTTTCATTTTGAGCCCTCTTCCTTCCTTTTGAATTATTTTTCTCAACACTGGAAGAGCTCTATCTACATCACCATAATGGACTGATACTTCAATCAAACTCTATACCTCCTTCGGTAATCACTTCAAAATCCATTTATAAATTAGAAAATTAATATTGTCAATTATTTTATAAACTTGAGCGATAGAATATGATATGCAGTGATTTATATGAAAAAAGCTTCATTCTGCTGTCAATCATTTACTTGCTGATAAAAATTGCTTTTAGGTTAAAGTGCTCTTATAATTTTTCTAATCTCGGGGCGGAGAGATTTGAACTCCCGACCCTTTGGTCCCAAACCAAATGCGCTACCAGGCTGCGCTACGCCCCGACTTCTTTACTAAGAGTATCGATAGTTCGGAAAAATGCAAGTTTCATTTATTTCTTTTAGGAAAAATATAATGCAGATTTCTTTATATAGAGTGTCAAGTTGCACTAGCCATATTAAAAAATCTAGCTATACCAATTGGTGAAGGTTAATGCAGCAACTACAGCAGTATCAACTCTCAAAATTCTTTTTCCTAGACTCAGTTTCTGACAAAATTTATTGGCAGAATCAAGTTCGTAAGATGAAAAACCACCTTCGGGGCCAACAATAATAGCAACGTTTTTCTTGCCTTTTAGAACTTTATTAGGAGGTTGTCCTTCACCTGTTTCATCACACAAAACAAAATTTTTATTCTGGGAATCGGATAATTCACAAAAATTAATAGGAAGAAAAATCTGTGGTATACTTGTCCTACCGGATTGTTCCGCAGCTTCAATTGCCTGTAATTTCGCTCTACTTAGGTTAATGTTTTTTACTACTGTACGTTCTGTTGAAATAAATTGAATGCAGGTTACTCCCATTTCAGTTGCTTGTCTTACTATGTTGCTTAAGGCGCCGCTTTTTACCAGAGCACAATACAAATATAGATTTTTTTTCATGTTGTTGTTGTTTAGTGCGTTCTTTTATTATAATTTTTGTCGATTTACTTGATATATTCACTACTTCTCCTAACCATTCTCCATCCTTTCCATTAAAAAGATAAATGTTATCATGCTTCTTAAGCCGCATTACATTGTAAATATAGTGACTTTGTCGTGGATGAAGAGCCAAACTTACATTTTGTGATAAAGCTTCTTCAACATAAAGCCTAATTTTTTTTCATTCAAAACTTTAGTTATTTGCATTCTGTTTGAGTGACTCTTACGGGATTTGAACCCGTGTTACCACCGTGAAAGGGTGGTGTCCTAACCACTAGACGAAAGAGTCGACTTGAATCTAACTGAGTTATATCGATTATACATATAAAGTCAATTCAATTATTTTGAATCACACAGTTAGAGTGATATATCAGTGATTTTATATCGACAGCCTCCTATTACCCCATGTTCAATGCTTACTGAACCTATCTCAGATTTAGGAGCTTTAGATCCTAAATCTAATTTTTGTTCAACTTTTGTATCTGAATCATAGCCAGAATCGTATCCAGAATCTCTACGCTCAAAATTTTGCCTTATTTCTTTTACGTTAAAGCCAGCCTTGGTCTTGATTTGCTGACTCGCTGGCTTATTAGCACTTTGCTCATTTAGTTTTACTTGCAAATTATTCACTTTATCCTGCACTAATCCATGATAAGTCCCAGAATTATCTTTTATATGTTTTGCTTGTCTTTCTGATCTCTTTTTCGATAAATCTACTTTAGCATAAATAGGCTCTGGTTGCTCTTTATGATTTAAGCTAGTGAGCTTTTTTTGCTCTGAGAAATCATCTACATCTTCATAAATAGGTTCTCCTGATATACTAGAATAACCACTATCTTTCAATGATAAATTTTCAGTAGATCTTTTATGCAAATCATATACTTCAGCATAAATGGATTCTTCCGATACGCTCAACTCTTCTAATGAGTTACTAACCTTAGCGTCATATACCTCATCATAAATGGGCTCTTTTAAAAGTAAAATATCATCATGCTCAAAAATTCTAGGAGGTTTTTTAGGTGAGTTGGCCTTAAATTTTAGCTCTACTTCCTCTTTAAGCTTGTCACAACTTTCCGTTTGTTTCAAAATCTCCAATATTTCTTTTCTTTCTTTTTTTATTAGCTCACCAAGCACTAAACAACATTTTTCTTTACGATCTTTGAGACTGTCCTTATCTCCGTACTGCATAGCTTCTGATGCTATTTTGTATTGAAGGATTACATTTCCTATACTATTATTTATTTCATTAATATTTGCTCCAGCACTAATAAGTAACGTCATTACATTATGATCAAGATTTGTTACTGCATACTCTAAAGCTCGATTTAAAGTTTGATCATTATTCAAGTCAAATGACCCCTTGTTCCTAAAAGGATTAATTCTAGAAAAGAGTTTTTCAAAGCTGTTTACTATGTTATGAAGACTTAAAGCTAGCCTCGCCTCTTATATTGCTATTTCTAGCGGATTTAATTAAAAAACTATCTACTATACCCATGATTGTACCCCTCTATATAAAAGCTCACCATTGTGGTACAATTTTTAAACCATAACGATTTATTTTATATTAATAACCGCTTTTCACACCCACTTGACAAGAGGCGGCATCGACATCATAATTGCATCGGGGTTACCATTAGTCATTAAACCAAACCTTGTACCACGATCATAAAGAAGATTGAACTCCACATATCTGCCACGTTTTATCAATTGTTCTTCTCGTTGTTCTTTTGTCCAAGATTTTTGCATATGTTTGTGTATGATGTGTAAGTAAATTTCTAAAAAGGCTTCACCTACTGCTTTTGTGAACTCAAAATCATTTTTCCAGTTGCCAGAAGTTAGATTGTCATAAAAAATTCCACCAATACCACGTGGCTCTTTTCTATGTTGTAAAAAAAAGTAATCATCACATTGCTTTTTAAATTTCGGATAATATTCGATGTTGAACTCATCGCAAGTTGCTTTAATTGATTCGTGAATATACTTGCAATCTCCCTCATCTTTATAAATTGGAGTAAAGTCCATTCCTCCACCAAACCATTGTTTTGAGGTATATATCAGCCTTGTGTTCATATGTGCTGCAGGGATAAGGGGAGATTGCATGTGAGACACTAAAGATATACCGCTTGCCCAAAACTCTCCATTGCTTTCACTTGCACCAGGAATTTCATTAATGGCTGAGTCTGCGAGCTTTCCGTATACTCTTGAAACGTTTACTCCAACTTTTTCAAAAATATTACCAAAGATAATTGTAGATTCACCACTTCCTCCACCTGGTCGGTTCCACTTTCTTTTTTCGATTTTTGGTTCTGTGAATGACTGTAACTCAATTGATAAGAAAGATTCGGTGATCTTGTTTCTCAGTGCGCAGAACCATTCAAATGCTTGTGTCTTTTGTTTTTCCATAATGCCTTCTGTTGGCTTATTAATATTATTGTACTCTATATTTACAGGAATTAATTAGATTGGGATAGTAACTACCCATCAAGGATGTTAATAAATCTATAATAATTCAATCAATATAGTAGAATATTTTTATATGTGCAAGGATGCCAAGCAATAATAATGAGTAAAAGATACATAGATAACAAAAAAGAGAACAGAGTTGACTTCATACTAAGAAATTATGGGATGTCAATTATTGTGATGGCAGTCATTATGTTCTTACCTCCAATAGCAATATCAGTACTCTATTTTTCTAATGTATATAGTCAGCATGTTAATATAGAGATTAATTTATTAATTAGCATTCTAATGACTCTCTTTGTGGCATATAATATAAAACGTTACAAGTATCTACTTAATATCATAGAGTTTCAAAATGCAATATTTGCAAATGCGCTGAATCATAATACAGAGTTTTGTCTCATTTTACATAAAGATGAGGGTATTATTTATGCTGATGCGAGGTTCTACGAAAGGTTTAAAGATCACATAAACGATGATGTTACGCTAGATAAAAATTCTTGAAGCAGGAGATGTGTCAGAAAAAGACAGAAAATCACTCTATCATGCGTTAAGAAATAACACTTCTGTAAAAGTATGCATTTCCTTAAGCAAGAAGAGTAGAATATCTAACTTTCTTTTGCTCTCTGAACCAATACCGGATAATCCACAAATTGCTATAAATAGTAATAAGACTTTAAATTTATCATTAGCCCCAATAGCAAGACCGAATGGGTATTTTGTACTGAAGGCAACACAGGTAAACAAAGAGCAGGTATATGAAGAGTTGATAGAGAAACACAATATAGCAACTTACGTTGCAAATACAAAAGGAGGTATCTTATCTGTAAATAAAAGATTTTTAGACATGTTTGAACTAAAAAAATTGGAAAAAGGTAGCTCAATCAATGATTTTATATCTCAATCTAAGTATGACAATACAATAACCAAAAATGAAATTATGTTTTTTACTATAAGCGGTGCTCCATTTAAGGCTTATATGAGTACTGCTATATTTTGTGATAAATACAATCATAGCTATATACACGGCTTTATAACACCAACTGAATCAAATATTGTTGATTATCAACTACACCCTTGTTTTACAAATTCGTCAATTGCTATTGCACAATGCGATATAAATGGCAATTTTATAAAGAAAAATACAGCATTAATAAAACTTGCGGGGCCAAATAATGATTCTATCTTTGCATTGATGTTAGATAGTTATCATACGAAAGTACGTGAATATTTTTCGAGCAATAGGATAAATAATGCGTCTTTTGACGTGCAGCTCAATGGTGGTAATAATATGAAAATATATTTCAATAAGTTCCTTCATAATAAAGTGATGTTCATACTTTGTTATTTTATTGATAATACTGAACGTAAGAAACTAGAGATAAAACTTGAGCATTATCAAAAGGTGCAAGCTATAGGGCAGTTAGCGGGTGGAATTGCACATGATTTTAACAATATATTAACCGGGATAATAGGATTTTGTGATTTGCTTTTACTCCAACACTCAGCTAGTGATCCATCTTTTGGAGATATAATACAGATACAGCAAAATGCAAAACGTGGGTCAAATTTAGTAAGACAACTGCTTGCTTTTTCAAGAAGACAAACCTTGCAGCCAAAGATTATTAATGTAAATGGTACTATAGCTAATCTTTATGAAATGATTAAAAGATTAATAGGTGAAAATATAAAATTTAATATTTATTATGGTAGCGATTTGGGTGCTGTTAGGGCTGATCAAGGGCAATTAGAGCAAGTTATGCTTAACTTAGCAGTTAATGCTGGCGCTGCTATGGAAAAGGGGGGAGAGTTAACTATACGAACCTTTAATCAAAAGATTAATTCATTAAACTCTACACCTCAGGATATGTTTTCTCCAGATAAGGAAATGATTGAACATGGGAATTATGTTGTGATTGAAGTAATTGATACTGGGTGTGGAATGACAAGTGATACAGTTGAAAAGGCATTTGACCCATTTTTTTCCACCAAAGATATTACTTCTGGTACAGGTCTTGGCCTCTCTACTGTATATGGCATTATTAAACAAACTGAAGGATACATCTATGTTGCTAGCAAAGTAAATCATGGAACTAAATTTAGCATATTTTTGCCCATAGTTTACATATCGGATGAAAATGATAAAGAGGAAGATAGTGAAGAAATAGAGAAACCGGTAGAAATTGAAGGTAATGGTATAATTCTATTAATTGAAGATGAAGATTCAGTAAGGAAGTTTACTGCTAAGGCGCTTACAAGAAAAGGTTTGAATGTAATAGAAGCGAGTATAGGCAGCGAGGCACTAGAGATCATTAGAAAAAAAAATCAACACATAGATCTAATAATCACTGACGTAATCATGCCAGAGGTGAGTGGCCCAGAAATAGTTAAAGAAGCATTGATCCATAGGCCAAATATCAAAGTTATTTTTATTTCTGGATATGCAGAAGATGCTTTTTTGAAGAGTGATGAAATCAATATAGAAGACTTTCACTTTTTACCAAAACCATTTACTTTGAATGAGTTAGGAAATAAGGTTCACAATGTGTTGTGCAAGACAAAAAAAGGCAGTCCACTTTGAATGTGATTGGCAACAAAAAAAATTCTAATGCAAAAATTTCTTGCATATATACAATAGGATTATTTTATACATAAAATAAAAGGTGTGAGCAAGATAATTGCAATAGTAAATCAAAAGGGTGGAGTTGGTAAAACCACAACTAGTATAAATTTATCGACAGCCTTTGCTGCTGTGGGGAAAAGTACTTTATTGGTAGATCTTGATCCTCAAGGAAATGCTAGCACAGGATTCGGGATTTCTTATCGTAGTAGGGAAGAAAAAAATATATACAAAATACTGCTGAGCAGAGGAAGTGAGTTGGTGGAATCGGCAATTTTCAATATAAAGGAAATTCCAAATTTAGCACTAATTTCATCAGTAGTTGACTTATCAGCTGCAGAAATTGAGCTATCACAACTTGAGCGGGGAAAATTCGTACTAAAAGATACTCTAGAGAAAGTACGTAATTATGAGTACATAATTATCGACTGTCCTCCATCGCTTGGTCTGCTTACTATCAATGCGCTGACCGCTGCTAACTCTATTATTGTTCCTCTTCAGTGTGAATTTTTCGCTCTGGAAGGATTGAGCCATTTAGTTAAGACTGTAGAGCTGATAAAAAGAAATAACCTAAATCCTTTCTTAGTAATAGAAGGAATATTGCTCACAATGTATGACAGGCGCAACAAGCTTAGCGAACAGATTAAAAATGATATTTGCCAATATTTAAATGATAAGGTGTATAAAACGATTATTCCATTATATGAGACTATTATTCCACGTAATGTGCGGTTATCAGAAGCACCTTCTCATGGGAAACCTGCTATTGTATATGATCTTAAGTGTCCTGGTGCACAAGCATATATAAGTTTGGCAAAAGAAATTTTAAAGAAACACATGAGCATCTTTAAAGAGAAAAAGCTGGTAAGTGAGGGTGCAGCGTGAAGGACAATAGGCGCTTAGGTAGAGGTCTTGCTGGCCTCATAGGCGATAATTATGATAATAAAGAAGATCGGTTACCTATTTCATTATTACACCCGAGCAAATTTCAGCCGAGAAAATATTTTGATGAGGAGTCATTAAAAGAACTTGCAGGTTCGATAGAGAGAAATGGTATCATACAACCTATTGTGGTGCGCAAAGATCCAAATAATGACGGTTACGAAATAGTAGTAGGGGAACGTCGTTGGCGAGCAAGTAAGGTCATAAATCTTGATAGTGTGCCGGTTATCATAAAAAATTTAAATGACAAGGAATGCTTGGAAGTATCGATAATTGAAAACATACAGAGGCAAGATATTAATCCAATAGAAGAAGGTGAAGCGTATAGTAGACTAATAGATGAATTCTCCTATACACATGAAGAATTAGCCTTAATTTTAGGCAAAAGCCGCAGTCACATAACCAATATGATTCGAATATTATCACTTCCTGATGGAGTAAAAACAATGATCAACGAGAAAAAATTGTCTATGGGCCATTCAAGAGCGCTGGTTAATGTTAAAAATGCGGAAAGTATTGCAAAAAGAATAGTTTCTCAGGGCCTGAGCGTTAGACAAACTGAAAAATTGATAAAAGACTTACAACAAAATAACGACCGAAAAGAGCATAATTGTACTAAAAATCAAGATATGGCAGCATTAGAAGGAGCTATATCTTCTCAGCTTGGTTTAAAGATCAAAATTAATGACAGTAATTCTAAGGGTAAAGTCATGATACGTTATAACAACTCAAATGAATTGGATTTTATATTGAAAATTTTGAATAGAAGACTTGAATCAGCTATTAATGTCGAAAGTAGCTCATAGAAATTTCTTGACAAACCTTCCCACTTTCCTTGCAATGGAAGTGAAATGGTGGAGTTTATCAAGTAAGTTATTTCGTTTCTACCTTCAATAAAAATTTGCACGCAATAGCACAGAAGCATACGTTGCTATTCCCTCATTTCTTCCAATAGAACCTAATTTTTTCCGCTGTGGTTGCTTTGATATTTACGAATTCACCATTAATTTCTAATATTTTTGATATGAATTCCTTCATTCCTGCTTTGTAAGGCGATATTTTAGGCTCTTCACAAACTATAGTAATATCTAAATTAGACACGCTATATCCTTTTTCCTGTGCTTTTTTAGCAGCAAAGTCAAGAAAATGAGATGAATTGCAATCCTTCCATTTAGAGGAATTAGGAGGAAAATGTTCTCCTATATCGCCACATCCTAGTGCTCCGAATATTGCATCAACGATTGCATGTATTGCAACATCACCATCGGAATGTGCCTCTATTGCCATATTATGCTCAATTTCCACACCGCAAATTTTTATAAAGCTCTTAGCATCATTTTGAATTTTAACAAATTTATGTATATCATAACCGGTTCCGACACGGAATTTTGGCTCTCCAAAGAGAAGTTTTGCCATATTGATATCCTCTTTTGTAGTTAACTTAAAATTCTTTTTCTCACCTTCAATAATCGCAACATGTTTTTTATGCTCCACCATTAGTGATGAATCATCAGTAAATTCTTTGACTGACTGATGGCACGATAATAATTCTCTGAAATTAAAAATTTGAGGGGTTTGTATGGCTCTAAGTTTTTCTCTTGAAATCGTAGATTCAACGAAATTATTACTCATCAACGATATAGTATCCTCGACTTCTATTGCTGGAACTACTCCTGTATATTGACCATTAATCATAGATTCAATCAAGTTATTTATTAGAATATTTGATACAAAAGGCCTACAAGCATCATGTATAATAACAAAATCTGGATTGATCTTTTGCAAACTCTCCAGTCCAAGTTTAACTGAACTCTGCCTGCTTTTTTCTCCACATACTGGACTCAGCAATTTAGTATCTATAGTTGATGACGTAACTTCTTTATAGAAATCTTTTTGACTTTCATTTACTACCACTCTTATGTAACTTATGTACTGATTAGCTAAGAATTTTCTAATTGTGTGAAATAAAACAGACTTACCTGCCAGTTTTATATACTGTTTAGGGATTTTGGCATTGCATCTACTGCCTACTCCTGCTGCAACTATTAATGCTGCTATCTTGTATTCCTCAAGTCTGTTAGTGTACATGCTTATCATTTTCGTTGTTAATACAAGTTATCTAGCATTTTAAAAAAGTTTGATCCAATTCTCAAAAAAGAATATTCTTTTACTAGGTGTAATATATGTTAGAGGGAAATAATGCACGTTGCTAAGTATAATAAAGAAAATGAGATACATCTTATATTTTTTCATGGAATAGGTGATAATTATAAAAATGCGTCCAGGTATATACAAGATAGATCTACATATCTCCATAGGTCTAATTTCTACACTCATGCACATAAATACCCAATTGCATTTCAAAACTATATAACTTACGCAATAGCTAGTTTCTTATTTTTAGGAATATCCATATTATCACCCGCTCTGATATTATTTACCAACCCAATGACGTCTAGGACAGCGAATTCAGCAATATTAGCAGCTTTGATTTGCACTTTTTTGTCTATATCAATACTCATGATTCCATTTATAAATAAGAATAAAAGCTTATCTCAGTCTTCGATAAAAAAAATCAATGAATTAATGGACAAGGGTGTAAAACCTGAAAACATCATACTTTTCGGCCATTCCTTTGGAGGAGCAGTTGCATCAGAAGTATTAAAATATTTTACAGACAAAAATATTAAACTTGGAGGCGTTATTTTTACTAGCACTTTCAGCTCTTTTCATAATGCAATAAAGCATTTTCCAATTCCTCAAGCAAAAATTTTAAGTGTACTGCCCTCATGCTTATTGAAAAAGATGCTTAAGGTCCTAAATTTAGATTTTGATATAGTAAGCAATATACAAAAGCTACAAAATGATAATATACCAATAGTAGTCATTAATCATGAAAGAGACACCTTAATACCATATCCTGTACAATTGGCAAAGGCAGTAGATGATCTATTGTTAAATAGAAATTCGATTAAGATCGTTAATCTGAGAGGCTTTACAGATAACCCGCATAACGGAGTTTTATCTAGTTGGCAATTGAGTGAAAATTTGGCTGATCTCATGCCTAATAAAATAATGAATAGATAGTACTTACAAAAAACTGTATATTTTTCGGTAAATTAACTATTCTAAACACATGCAAAAACGTCATATAACTATTTGTTGTGTACTGCTTTTCATAATAGGGGCATTATTTTTGATGTGTCCTATGATTGTTCCGTGTCTAATATCTGTTTTTGTTGCACATCTATTTAACCCGCTAGTAACCAAGTTTGAAAAATATAGAATACCACGTTCATGTTCTGTAGTTTTTATAATACTTACCTTATTGATAGCTTTTATATTAGTTATCACATTTGTTTTACCTATTATATATTTTCAAATTACTTTAATATTAAATTTCTTAGTGAATAAGATACCTTCATTAAAGCTTAAAGTGATTCCTTCTGTGCTAGAATTTCTTAATATAAAAACTGAAGATAGTTTATTTGATCACTTGTCTAAAAATCTAGTAGAAAATTACAGTGATTATATATCTTATTTTATAAATGCTCTTAGCATGGGCAGTAATCTTATAATTCAAGTGCAAGTAAATTTTTATGCAAAAATTATTATCAAAAAGTAGTAATGTAAGAGGCTTTACGTGCAATTAAATTTATTTAGCAATAATCAAGTTGATTATTGCTGGCAAAACTATATCACCTTAGACGAAAATAAGCACGTATATAACTCAATAGTTAACGATTTATCTTGGAAATGCCTGATTCTTTTTGGACCTAACAGCTCTGGAAAAACTCACCTTGCTCATATTTGGCAATCAATAAACAATGCAATTTTTATCAATGTGAATAATTTTGTAAGCGAAATGAGGTATAGCGATGCGTTTATTTTAGAGGATGTACAAAACATTAAAGATGAGGAAATGTTGTTACATTGTTATAATTATATGAAAGAAAATGATAAGAGACTGCTAATCACTTCTTCAATTTTACCAAAAAAGCTTAACTTCAAACTAAGAGATTTAAGCTCCCGAATATTGTCAACTACCAGCGTAAAAAATTTTGCCTGCAAGCGAGGAATTATTAAGAATTATGCTAATAAAACGATTTTCAGATAAACAGTTAAAAATTGATTTAAAAGTGATTAATTATATTCTAGCAAGAATAGAACGTTCTTTCCACAGCATTAATAAAATTATAGAAAAAATAGATAGTGAATCCATAGGATCAAATGTAACCATTCCTTTTATTAACACTTTATTAAAAAAAAAGTCCCAAGTGATTCCTTCTGCTGCAAGACATTTGTTATATATATTAAAGATTTATTAATACCCATACAATAATGAAGTTGAAATCACTATCTCTTTATGTTAAAATTATCATAAATACTATGATGTAATAAGCATAAACAGACATAGCTAAGGGATATTTTATATGATAGTAAAACTTACTTTACAGGATGTTTTTTATAGATTTGATGTTATAATTGAAATATGGTAAAAATAAGATCAAATTTAAAACAAAGGTTTGTAGTACTTACTTTATTGATAAATGTTTTATTTATCTCATATTTTCTTATAAAAAATACAAAAAATACTTTTAATCAAATTATAGTCAAAGAAATAAATATAGGAGCTGATAATGAAAAAATAAACAACCACAAAATAAAAAAGAGGATCTTTACATAACGTATTACATAGATACTTTGGTTTCCGAAAAATCCTCTACACAAAATACTTTGGAAAGTTATCGTTCAGATTTACACCAACTTGAAAAATTTTTATTAGAAGGAGGCACTACCTTAGTTGGTGCAAGTAAAGCTAATATTAAAGATTATGTAAACTTTTTACGTACACAAAAGAAATATAAAACTAGCTCTATATCAAGAAAAATATCTGTTATCAAAAATTTCTATAAGTGCTTATTTAATGATGGAATAATAGATTTTAATCCAGCACCGGCTAATGATAATGAATTAAGAAATCCAAAGGTTTCCCGTCCTTTGCCTAAGTATTTAAGTCTTCAAGAAATATTTTTGCTCATGGAAACAGTAAAAAAATCAGCAAGCGGATCGAATAAAGAGATAAGCAGTAAAAGGCTATGTGCAATTTTAGATATTCTTTACTCTTCCGGGATGCGTGTTTCTGAACTAATCAATATGAAGTTATGTGAAGTATCACATTTAGTAAACAGTAATGGTAAAGAAGGCTACATAATAATAAAGGGAAAAAGTGGCAGAGAAAGGCAAATCTTTTTTAATCAACAAGCATTGCAAAGCCTTAAAGATTATTTATCAATTCGTGACAATCTGCTCCCTAACAACAAAAAATCTGATTGGCTATTCCCAGGTGATAAACCTAATAAACCAATTACAAGGCAAAGAGTTGGTCAATTAATAAAGGAATTAGCAAGAAAGTGCGATATTGATGAAAATAAAATCTCTCCACATGTGATTAGGCATTCTCTTGCTACCCATCTACTGAATAGCGGAGCAAATATTGTGCTGATACAAAAAATTCTTGGCCATACTAATCTTTCTACAACACAAATATATACTCATATTGCTAACGAAAAGTTAAAGGACAAATTAGCTGATTCTCATCCTATTACTCAGATGATCAATAATTAAACTTATTGCTTTTAGTTTTGTAGTAAAGTTAAATTCAAATAAGTTTACGTGTGTTTGTGATTGCAAGTTTATTATTTAATTTACTCCTTATATTATGGGAAGTATTCTATACTTTAATTACTCTCCCTGTAATTTTCTTTCCTGAGTGTGTAATAACCATTTTCCTTGTTTGCTCGGTGAGAGTTGTATTATTCATGTTGCGTTTATTATGTGGCATTAAATATGAAGTGAGGGGAATGGAAAACGTTCCTAAGCAACCTTTTATAATTGCATCTAAACACCAATCTCCATTTGAAACATTTATTTTTATACTACTCTTTAGAAAAGCAGTTTTTATTTTAAAACGTGAATTGAAATGGATTCCATTCATTGGTTTGCATCTCATGGCATTAAAAATGATTTTTATTAACCGCTCAGATGGTATTAGTTCTGTGCGTCATATCATGAAATTAGCAAAAATGCGTATAAAAGAAAATAGAGGCATAATAATATTTCCTGAAGGCACAAGAACGACTATAAACCAAAATATAAAATATCAACCAGGTATCGCTGCTTTATATAGCGTATTATCTGTTCCTGTATTACCGATTGCTTTAAACACTGGTTTGTTTTGGCCAAAAAGCATACTTTCTCTGAGAAAGAATCCCGGAAAGGCGGTAATAGAAATATTACCTCCCATATATCCCGGGTTAAACAAAAATGAATTCTTGCAAAGTTTAGAAAAAATCATTGAAGAGAGAAGTAGTAGATTAATTGCAGAAAAAACTGATATTGCAAATTAACAAAAAGACTTTATAATTAAAAGAAAAGTACAGGTATTAATATATGGCAAATCATAAGAGTGCTAAAAAAATGATAAAGGTAATAGCAAAGCGTACTTTAGTGAATAAGATGCGAAAAAGCAAAACTCGTACTGCTATTAGAAGATTAGTTGATATAATCAAGTCTGGTGATAAAGAGAATGTTGTCTTGGCATTTCGGAATGCTGAATCCAATTTACATAGATGTGTAAATAAAGGTGTTATTCATAGGAATACTGCTGCGCGTAAAATAAGTCGTTTAAATGCAAAAGTAAAAGCATTGATGACAGCATAATATGGTTAATGTAAGGTTAACCGGATTAATGTATACTCTTCAATTTGTATACCTTGTATAAAATTTAAGTAGCTCAAGTGATGGATAAAAAAGCATTGTTGGAACTAAGTGATGGGTCAAAAATTGAGCTACCCATATTAAGTGGAACAATAGGTCCTGACGTGTTAAATATCAAGGATTTATATAAAGTAACTGGATTATTTACTTACGATCCAGGATTTGTTTCTACAGCTTCATGTTCTTCTGCAATTACATTCATTGATGGAGATGAAGGAGTTCTTAAATATAGGGGACATGATATAGCTGATTTGGCAGAAAATAATAATTTTACTGCTGTGATTTATTTATTACTCTATGGTGAACTACCAAGTTCAGAGCAACACAAAAAATTTCTTTTCAAAATACAAGAATTGTCCAAAGTATCAGAGCAAGTTACAAATGTAATCAAAGCATTTCCAAAAACTGCTCACCCTATGTCGATTTTGATTGCATGTTTTGCAAATTTGTCAGCGTCTTACCATGAAATGCATAGCAACAATGTCAATGGTGAGGATTTAGATTTTGGAATTTCTGCAATAGCACAAGTTCCTGCAATTGTTGCTATGACTTATAGGCATATCAACAATCAGGAATTCATAAATGCTAACAATGAATTAAGTTACAGTGAAAATTTCTTAAAGATGATATTTGGCGATGCTGTTGATAATGCCCTTTTTGCAAAAGCTCTGGATAAAATATTTACTCTCCATGCTGATCATGAACAGAATGCTTCTACGGCAGCTGTCAGATTGGTAGGGTCAGCTGGTTCTAATCTATTTGCAAGCCTGTCTGCAGGAGTTGCTACACTTTGGGGTCCAGCACACGGTGGAGCTAATGAGGCAG